>CALNHX010004073.1:0-135298 GCA_940337035.1 Agriotes lineatus
AGGTCACCAAAGGTCACCCCAAAGGTCACCAAAGGTCACCCCAAAGGTCACCAAAGGTCACCAAAGGTCACCAAAGGTCACCAGAGGTCATCCCAAAGGTAACCAAAGGTCACCCCAAAGGTCACCAAAGGTCACCAAAGGTCACCAAAGGTCACCAAAGGTCACTAAAGGTCACCCCAAAGGTCACCAAGGGTCACCCCAAAGGTCACCAAAGGTCACCCCAAAGGTCACCAAAGGTCACCAAAGGTCACCAAAGGTCACCCCAAAGGTCACCAAAGGTCACCAAAGGTCACCAAAGGTCACCAAAGGTCACCAAAGGTCACCCCAAAGGTCACCAAAGGTCACCCCAAAGGTCACCAAAGGTCACCCCAAAGGTCACCAAAGGTCACCAAAGGTCACCAAAGGTCACCCCAAAGGTCACCAAAGGTCACCAAAGGTCACCAAAGGTCACCAAAGGTCATCCCAAAGGTCACCAAAGGTCACCCCAAAGGTCACCAAAGGTCACCAAAGGTCACCAAAGGTCACCCCAAAGGTCACCAAAGGTCACCCCAAAGGTCACCAAAGGTCACCCCAAAGGTCACCAAAGGTCACCCCAAAGGTCACCAAAGGTCACCAAAGGTCACCCCAAAGGTCACCAAAGGTCACCCCAAAGGTCACCAAAGGTCACCAAAGGTCAGCAAAGGTCACCAAAGGTCACCACAGGTCACCAAAGGTCACCCCAAAGGTCACCAAGGGTCACCAAAGGTCACCAAAGGTCACCAAAGGTCACCCCAAAGGTCACCAAAGGTCACCAAAGGTCACCCCAAAGGTCACTAAAGGTCACCCCAAAGGTCACCAAAGGTCACCAAAGGTCACCAAAGGTCACCCCAAAGGTCACCAAAGGTCACCCCAAAGGTCACCAATGGTCACCAAAGGTCACCAAAGGTCACCCCAAAGGTCACCAAAGGTCACCCCAAAGGTCACCAAAGGTCACCAAAGGTCACCCCAAAGGTCACTAAAGGTCACCCCAAAGGTCACCAAAGGTCACCAAAGGTCACCCCAAAGGTCACCAAAGGTCACCCCAAAGGTCACCAAAGGTCACCAAAGGTCACCAAAGGTCACCGAAGGTCACCAAAGGTCACCCCAAAGGTCACCACAGGTCACCCCAAAGGTCACCCCAAAGGTCACCAAAAGTTACCAAAGGTCACCAAAAGTCACCCCAAAGGTCACCAAAGACCACCCCAAAGGTCACCAAAGGTCACCAAAGGTCACCCCAAAGGTCACCAAAGGTCACCCCAAACGTCACCAAAGGTCACCAAAGGTCACCCCAAAGGTCACCACAGGTCACCCCAAAGGTCACCCCAAAGGTCACCAAAAGTTACCAAAGGTCACCAAAAGTCACCCCAAAGGTCACCAAAGATCACCCCAAAGGTCACCAAAGGTCACCCCAAAAGTCACCAAAGGTCACCCCAAAGGTCACCAAAGGTCACCAAAGGTCACCAAAGGTCACCCCAAAGGTCACCAAAGGTCACCAAAGGTCACCAAAGGTCACCCCAAAGGTCACCAAAGGTCACCAAAGGTCACCAAAGGTCACCAAAGGTCACCAAAGGTCATCCCAAAGGTCACCAAGGGTCACCCCAAAGGTCACCAAAGGTCACCAAAGGTCACCAAAGGTCACCAAAGGTCACCAAAGGTCACCCCAAAGGTCACCAAAGGTCACCCCAAAGGTCACCAAAGGTCACCCCAAAGGTCACCAAAGGTCACCAAAGGTCACCCCAAAGGTCACCAAAGGTCACCCCAAAGGTCACCAAAGGTCACCAAAGGTCACCAAAGGTCACCAAAGGTCACCAAAGGTCATCCCAAAGGTCACCAAAGGTCACCCCAAAGGTCACCAAAGGTCACCAAAGGTCACCAAAGGTCACCAAAGGTCACCAAAGGTCACCCCAAAGGTCACCAAAGGTCACCCCAAAGGTCACCAAAGGTCACCCCAAAGGTCACCAAAGGTCACCAAAGGTCACCAAAGGTCACCCCAAAGGTCACCAAAGGTCACCCCAAAGGTCACCAAAGGTCACCCCAAAGGTCACCAAAGGTCACCAAAGGTCACCCCAAAGGTCACCAAAGGTCACCCCAAAGGTCACCAAAGGTCACCAAAGGTCACCAAAGGTCACCAAAGGTCACCAAAGGTCATCCCAAAGGTCACCAAAGGTCACCCCAAAGGTCACCAAAGGTCACCAAAGGTCACCAAAGGTCACCAAAGGTCACCAAAGGTCACCCCAAAGGTCACCAAAGGTCACCCCAAAGGTCACCAAAGGTCACCAAAGGTCACCAAAGGTCACCAAAGGTCACCCCAAAGGTCACCAAAGGTCACCAAAGGTCACCAAAGGTCACCAAAGGTCACCAAAGGTCATCCCAAAGGTCACCAAAGGTCACCCCAAAGGTCACCAAAGGTCACCAAAGGTCACCAAAGGTCACTAAAGGTCACCAAAAGTCACCAAAGGTCACCAAAAGTCACCACAGGTCACCAAAGGTCACCAAAGGTCACCAAAGGTCACCAAAGGTCACCAAAGGTCACCAAAGGTCACCAAAGGTCACCCCAAAGGTCACCAAAGGTCACCCCAAAGGTCACCAAAGGTCACCAAAGGTCATCCCAAAGGTCACCAAAGGTCACCCCAAAGGTCACCAAAGGTCACCCCAAAGGTCACCAAAGGTCACCAAAGGTCACCAAAGGTCAGCAAAGGTCACCAAAGGTCAACAAAGGTAATCCCAAAGGTCACCAAAGGTCACCCCAAAGGTCACCAAAGGTCACCAAAGGTCACCAAAGGTCACCAAAGGTCACCCCAAAGGTCACCAAAGGTCACCCCAAAGGTCACCAAAGGTCACCCCAAAGGTCACCAAAGGTCACCAAAGGTCACCCCAAAGGTCACCAAAGGTCACCCCAAAGGTCACCAAAGGTCACCAAAGGTCACCAAAGGTCAGCAAAGGTCACCAAAGGTCACCACAGGTCACCAAAGGTCACCTCAAAGGTCACCAAAGGTCACCAAAGGTCACCCAAAAGGTCACCAAAGGCCACCAAAGGTCACCAAAGGTCACCCCAAAGGTCACCAAAGGTCACCAAAGGTCACCCCAAAGGTCACCAAAGGTCACCCCAAAGGTCACCAAAGGTCACCAAAGGTCACCAAAGGTCACCAAAGGTCACCAAAGGTCATCCCAAAGGTCACCAAAGGTCACCCCAAAAGTCACCAAAGGTCACCCCAAAGGTCACCAAAGGTCACCAAAGGTCACCAAAGGTCACCCCAAAGGTCACCAAAGGTCACCAAAGGTCACCAAAGGTCACCCCAAAGGTCACCAAAGGTCACCAAAGGTCACCAAAGGTCACCAAAGGTCACCAAAGGTCATCCCAAAGGTCACCAAGGGTCACCCCAAAGGTCACCAAAGGTCACCAAAGGTTACCAAACGTCACCAAAGGTCACCAAAGGTCACCCCAAAGGTCACCAAAGGTCACCCCAAAGGTCACCAAAGGTCACCCCAAAGGTCACCAAAGGTCACCAAAGGCCACCCCAAAGGTCACCAAAGGTCACCCCAAAGGTCACCAAAGGTCACCAAAGGTCACCAAAGGTCACCAAAGGTCACCAAAGGTCATCCCAAAGGTCACCAAAGGTCACCCCAAAGGTCACCAAAGGTCACCAAAGGTCACCAAAGGTCACCAAAGGTCACCAAAGGTCACCAAAGGTCACCAAAGGTCACCCCAAAGGTCACCAAAGGTCACCCCAAAGGTCACCAAAGGTCACCAAAGGTCACCCCAAAGGTCACCAAAGGTCACCCCAAAGGTCACCAAAGGTCACCAAAGGTCACCAATGGTCACCAAAGGTCACCAAAGGTCATCCCAAAGGTCACCAAAGGTCACCCCAAAGGTCACCAAAGGTCACCAAAGGTCACCAAAGGTCACCAAAGGTTACCAAAGGTCACCAAAGGTCACCCCAAAGGTCACCAAAGGTCACCCCAAAGGTCACCAAAGGTCACCCCAAAGGTCACCAAAGGTCACCAAAGGTCACCAAAGGTCACCCCAAAGGTCACCAAAGGTCACCCCAAAGGTCACCAAAGGTCACCCCAAAGGTCACCAAAGGTCACCAAAGGTCACCCCAAAGGTCACCAAAGGTCACCCCAAAGGTCACCAAAGGTCACCAAAGGTCACCAAAGGTCACCAAAGGTCACCAAAGGTCATCCCAAAAATCACCAAAGGTCACCCCAAAGGTCACCAAAGGTCACCAAAGGTCACCAAAGGTCACCAAAGGTCACCAAAGGTCACCCCAAAGGTCACCAAAGGTCACCCCAAAGGTCACCAAAGGTCACCCCAAAGGTCACCAATGGTCACCAAAGGTCACCAAAGGTCACCCCAAAGGTCACCAAAGGTCACCAAAGGTCACCAAAGGTCACCAAAGGTCACCAAAGGTCATCCCAAAGGTCACCAAAGGTCACCCCAAAGGTCACCAAAGGTCACCAAAGGTCACAAAAGGTCACCAAAGGTCACCAAAGGTCACCAAAGGTCACCAAAGGTCACCACAGGTCACCAAAGGTCACCAAAGGTCACCAAAGGTCACCAAAGGTCACCAAAGGTCACCCCAAAGGTCACCAAAGGTCACCCCAAAGGTCACCAAAGGTCACCAAAGGTCATCCCAAAGGTCACCAAAGGTAACCCCAAAGGTCACCAAAGGTCACCCCAAAGGTCACCAAAGGTCACCAAAGGTCACCAAAGGTCAGCAAAGGTCACCAAAGGTCAACAAAGGTAATCCCAAAGGTCACCAAAGGTCACCCCAAAGGTCACCAAAGGTCACCAAAGGTCACCCCAAAGGTCACCAAAGGTCACCCCAAAGGTCACCAAAGGTCACCCCAAAGGTCACCAAAGGTCACCAAAGGTCACCCCAAAGGTCACCAAAGGTCACCCCAAAGGTCACCAAAGGTCACCAAAGGTCACCAAAGGTCAGCAAAGGTCACCAAAGGTCACCACAGGTCACCAAAGGTCACCCCAAAGGTCACCAAAGGTCACCAAAGGTCACCAAAGGTCACCAAAGGTCACCCCAAAGGTCACCAAAGGCCACCAAAGGTCACCCCAAAGGTCACTAAAGGTCACCCCAAAGGTCACCAAAGGTCACCAAAGGTCACCAAAGGTCACCCCAAAGGTCACCAAAGGTCACCCCAAAGGTCACCAATGGTCACCAAAGGTCACCAAAGGTCACCCCAAAGGTCACCAAAGGTCACCCCAAAGGTCACCAAAGGTCACCAAAGGTCACCAAAGGTCACCCCAAAGGTCACTAAAGGTCACTCCAAAGGTCACCAAAGGTCACCAAAGGTCACCCCAAAGGTCACCAAAGGTCACCCCAAAGGTCACCAAAGGTTACCAAAGGTCACCAAAGGTCACCGAAGGTCACCAAAGGTCACCCCAAAGGTCACCACAGGTCACCCCAAAGGTCACCCCAAAGGTCACCAAAAGTTACCAAAGGTCACCAAAAGTCACCCCAAAGGTCACCAAAGATCACCCCAAAGGTCACCAAAGGTCACCAAAGGTCACCCCAAAGGTCACCAAAGGTCACCCCAAACGTCACCAAAGGTCACCAAAGGTCACCCCAAAGGTCACCACAGGTCACCCCAAAGGTCACCCCAAAGGTCACCAAAAGTTACCAAAGGTCACCAAAAGTCACCCCAAAGGTCACCAAAGATCACCCCAAAGGTCACCAAAGGTCACCCCAAAAGTCACCAAAGGTCACCCGAAAGGTCACCAAAGGTCACCAAAGGTCACCAAAGGTCACCCCAAAGGTCACCAAAGGTCACCAAAGGTCACCAAAGGTCACCCCAAAGGTCACCAAAGGTCACCAAAGGTCACCAAAGGTCACCAAAGGTCACCAAAGGTCACCAAAGGTCATCACAAAGGTCACCAAAGGCCACCCCAAAGGTAACCAAAGGTCACCAAAGGTCACCAAAGGTCACCAAAGGTCACCAAAGGTCACCCCAAAGGTCACCAAAGGTCACCCCAAAGGTCACCAAAGGTCACCCCAAAGGTCACCAAAGGTCACCAAAGGTCACCCCAAAGGTCACCAAAGGTCACCCCAAAGGTCACCAAAGGCCACCAAAGGTCACCAAAGGTCAGCAAAGGTCACCAAAGGTCACCACAGGTCACCAAAGGTCACCCCAAAGGTCACCAAAGGTCACCAAAGGTCACCAAAGGTCACCAAAGGTCACCCCAAAGGTCACCAAAGGTCACCAAAGGTCACCCCAAAGGTCACTAAAGGTCACCCCAAAGGTCACCAAAGGTCACCAAAGGTCACCAAAGGTCACCAAAGGTCACCCCAAAGGTCACCAAAGGTCACCCCAAAAGTCACCAATGGTCACCAAAGGTCACCAAAGGTCACCCCAAAGGTCACCAAAGGTCACCCCAAAGGTCACCAAAGGTCACCAAAGGTCACCAAAGGTCACCCCAAAGGTCACTAAAGGTCACCCCAAAGGTCACCAAAGGTCACCAAAGGTCACCCCAAAGGTCACCAAAGGTCACCCCAAAGGTCACCAAATGTCACCAAAGGTCACCAAAGGTCACCGAAGGTCACCAAAGGTCACCCCAAAGGTCACCACAGGTCACCCCAAAGGTCACCCCAAAGGTCACCAAAAGTCACCCCAAAGGTCACCAAAGATAACCCCAAAGGTCACCAAAGGTCACCAAAGGTCACCCCAAAGGTCACCAAAGGTCACCCCAAACGTCACCAAAGGTCACCAACGGTCACCCCAAAGGTCACCACAGGTCACCCCAAAGGTCACCCCAAACGTCACCCCAAAGGTCACCAAAAGTTACCAAAGGTCACCAAAAGTCACTCCAAAGGTCACCAAAGATCACCCCAAAGGTCACCAAAGGTCACCCCAAAGGTCACCAAAGGTCACCAAAGGTCACCAAAGGTCACCAAAGGTCACCAAAGGTCACCCCAAAGGTCACCAAAGGTCACCCCAAAGGTCACCAAAGGTCACCCCAAAGGTCACCAAAGGTCACCCCAAAGGTCACCAAAGGTCACCAGAGGTCACCAAAGGTCACCAAAGGTCACCAAAGGTCACCCCAAAGGTCACCAAAGGTCACCAAAGGTCACCAAAGGTCACCAAAGGTCACCCCAAAGGTCACCAAAGGTCACCAAAGGTCACCAAAGGTCACCAAAGGTCACCAAAGGTCACCAAAGGTCACCAAAGGTCACCAAAGGTCATCCCAAAGGTCACCAAAGGTCACCCCAAAGGTCACCAAAGGTCACCAAAGGTCACCAAAGGTCACCAAAGGTCACCCCAAAGGTCACCAAAGGTCACCCCAAAGGTCACCAAAGGTCACCCCAAAGGTCACCAAAGGTCACCCCAAAGGTCACCAAAGGTCACCAGAGGTCACCAAAGGTCACCAAAGGTCACCAAAGGTCACCCCAAAGGTCACCAAAGGTCACCAAAGGTCACCAAAGGTCACCCCAAAGGTCACCAAAGGTCACCAAAGGTCACCAAAGGTCACCAAAGGTCACCAAAGGTCACCAAAGGTCACCAAAGGTCATCCCAAAGGTCACCAAAGGTCACCCCAAAGGTCACCAAAGGTCACCAAAGGTCACCAAAGGTCACCAAAGGTCACCCCAAAGGTCACCAAAGGTCACCCCAAAGGTCACCAAAGGTCACCCCAAAGGTCACCAAAGGTCACCAAAGGTCACCCCAAAGGTCACCAAAGGTCAACCCAAAGGTCACCAAAGGTCACCAAAGGTCACCAAAGGTCACCAAAGGTCACCAAAGGTCATCCCAAAGGTCACCAAAGGTCACCCCAAAGGTCACCAAAGGTCACCAAAGGTCACCAAAGGTCACCAAAGGTCACCAAAGGTCACCCCAAAGGTCACCAAAGGTCACCCCAAAGGTCACCAAAGGTCACCCCAAAGGTCACCAAAGGTCACCAAAGGTCACCAAAGGTCACCCCAAAGGTCACCAAAGGTCACCAAAGGTCACCAAAGGTCACCAAAGGTCACCAAAGGTCATCCCAAAGGTCACCAAAGGTCACCCCAAAGGTCACCAAAGGTCACCAAAGGTCACCAAAGGTCACCAAAGGTCACCCCAAAGGTCACCAAAGGTCACCCCAAAGGACACCAAAGATCACCCCAAAGGTCACCAAAGGTCACCAAAGGTCACCCCAAAGGTCACCAAAGGTCACCCCAAAGGTCACCAAAGGTCACCAAAGGTCACCAAGGGTCAGCAAAGGTCACCAAAGGTCACCACAGGTCACCAAAGGTCACCCCAAAGGTCACCAAAGGTCACCAAAGGTCACCAAAGGTCACCAAAGGTCACCCCAAAGGTCACCAAAGGTCACCAAAGGTCACCCCAAAGGTCACTAAAGGTCACCCCAAAGGTCACCAAAGGTCACCAAAGGTCACCAAAGGTCACCCCAAAGGTCACCAAAGGTCACCCCAAAGGTCACCAATGGTCACCAAAGGTCACCAAAGGTCACCCCAAAGGTCACCAAAGGTCACCCCAAAGGTCACCAAAGGTCACCCCAAAGGTCACCAAAGGTCACCCCAAAGGTCACCAAAGGTCACCAAAGGTCACCCCAAAGGTCACCAAAGGTCACCCCAAAGGTCACCAAAGGTCACCAAAGGTCACCAAAGGTCACCAAAGGTCACCAAAGGTCACCCCAAAGGTCACCAAAGGTCACCCCAAAGGTCACCAAAGGTCACCCCAAAGGTCACCAAAGGTCACCCCAAAGGTCACCAAAAGTCACCCCAAAGGTCACCAAAGGTCACCCCAAAGGTCACCAAAGGTCACCCCAAAGGTCACCAAAGGTCACCAAAGGTCACCAAAGGTCACCCCAAAGGTCACCAAAGGTCACCCCAAAGGTCACCAAAGGTCACCAAAGGTCACCAAAGGTCACCAAAGGTCACTAAAGGTCACCCCAAAGGTCACCAAAGGTCACCAAAGGTCACCAAAGGTCACCAAAGGTCACCAAAGGTCACCAAAGGTCACCCCAAAGGTCACCACAGGTCACCCCAAAGGTCACCCCAAAGGTCACCAAAAGTTACCAAAGGTCACCAAAAGTCACCCCAAAGGTCACCAAAGATCACCCCAAAGGTCACCAAAGGTCACCAAAGGTCACCCCAAAGGTCACCAAAGGTCACCCCAAACGTCACCAAAGGTCACCAAAGGTCACCCCAAAGGTCACCACAGGTCACCCCAAAGGTCACCCCAAAGGTCACCAAAAGTTACCAAAGGTCACCAAAAGTCACCCCAAAGGTCACCAAAGATCACCCCAAAGGTCACCAAAGGTCACCCCAAAAGTCACCAAAGGTCACCCCAAAGGTCACCAAAGGTCACCAAAGGTCACCAAAGGTCACCCCAAAGGTCACCAAAGGTCACCAAAGGTCACCAAAGGTCACCCCAAAGGTCACCAAAGGTCACCAAAGGTCACCAAAGGGCACCAAAGGTCACCAAAGGTCATCCCAAAGGTCACCAAAGGTCACCCCAAAGGTCACCAAAGGTCACCAAAGGTCACCAAAGGTCACCAAAGGTCACCAAAGGTCACCCCAAAGGTCACCAAAGGTCACCCCAAAGGTCACCAAAGGTCACCCCAAAGGTCACCAAAGGTCACCAAAGGTCACCCCAAAGGTCACCAAAGGTCACCCCAAAGGTCACCAAAGGTCACCAAAGGTCACCAAAGGTCACCAAAGGTCACCAGAGGTCATCCCAAAGGTCACCAAAGGTCCCCCAAAGGTCACCAAAGGTCACCAAAGGTCACCAAAGGTCACCAAAGGTCACCAAAGGTCACCCCAAAGGTCACCAAAGGTCACCCCAAAGGTCACCAAAGGTCACCCCAAAGGTCACCAAAGGTCACCAAAGGTCACCAAAGGTCACCCCAAAGGTCACCAAAGGTCACCAAAGGTCACCAAAGGTCACCAAAGGTCACCAAAGGTCATCCCAAAGGTCACCAAAGGTCACCAAAGGTCACCAAAGGTCACCCCAAAGGTCACCAAAGGTCACCCCAAAGGTCACCAAAGGTCACCCCAAAGGTCACCAAAGGTCACCAAAGGTCACCCCAAAGGTCACCAAAGGTCACCCCAAAGGTCACCAAAGGTCACCAAAGGTCAGCAAAGGTCACCATAGGTCACCACAGGTCACCAAAGGTCACCCCAAAGGTCACCAAAGGTCACCAAAGGTCACCAAAGGTCACCAAAGGTCACCCCAAAGGTCACCAAAGGTCACCAAAGGTCACCCCAAAGGTCACTAAAGGTCACCCCAAAGGTCACCAAAGGTCACCAAAGGTCACCAAAGGTCACCAAAGGTCACCCCAAAGGTCACCAAAGGTCACCCCAAAGGTCACCAATGGTCACCAAAGGTCACCAAAGGTCACCCCAAAGGTCACCAAAGGTCACCCCAAAGGTCACCAAAGGTCACCAAAGGTCACCAAAGGTCACCCCAAAGGTCACTAAAGGTCACCCCAAAGGTCACCAAAGGTCACCAAAGGTCACCCCAAAGGTCACCAAAGGTCACCCCAAAGGTCACCAAAGGTCACCAAAAGTCACCAAAGGTCACCGAAGGTCACCAAAGGTCACCCCAAAGGTCACCAAAGGTCACCAAAGGTTACCAAACGTCACCAAAGGTCACCAAAGGTCACCCCAAAGGTCACCAAAGGTCACCCCAAAGGTCACCAAAGGTCACCCCAAAGGTCACCAAAGGTCACCAAAGGTCACCCCAAAGGTCACCAAAGGTCACCCCAAAGGTCACCAAAGGTCACCAAAGGTCACCAAAGGTCACCAAAGGTCACCAAAGGTCATCCCAAAGGTCACCAAAGGTCACCCCAAAGGTCACCAAAGGTCACCAAAGGTCACCAAAGGTCACCAAAGGTCACCAAAGGTCACCCCAAAGGTCACCAAAGGTCACCCCAAAGGTCACCAAAGGTCACCAAAGGTCACCCCAAAGGTCACCAAAGGTCACCCCAAAGGTCACCAAAGGTCACCAAAGGTCACCAAAGGTCACCAAAGGTCATCCCAAAGGTCACCAAAGGTCACCCCAAAGGTCACCAAAGGTCACCAAAGGTCACCAAAGGTCACCAAAGGTCACCAAAGGTCACCAAAGGTCACCCCAAAGGTCACCAAAGGTCACCCCAAAGGTCACCAAAGGTCACCAAAGGTCACCCCAAAGGTCACCAAAGGTCACCCCAAAGGTCACCAAAGGTCACCAAAGGTCACCCCAAAGGTCACCAAAGGTCACCCCAAAGGTCACCAAAGGTCACCAAAGGTCACCAAAGGTCACCAAAGGTCATCCCAAAGGTCACCAAAGGTCACCCCAAAGGTCACCAAAGGTCACCCCAAAGGTCACCAAAGGTCACCCCAAAGGTCACCAAAGGTCACCAAAGGTCACCCCAAAGGTCACCAAAGGTCACCCCAAAGGTCACCAAAGGTCACCAAAGGTCACCAAAGGTCACCAAAGGTCACCAAAGGTCATCCCAAAGGTCACCAAAGGTCACCCCAAAGGTCACCAAAGGTCACCAAAGGTCACCAAAGGTCACCAAAGGTCACCAAAGGTCACCCCAAAGGTCACCAAAGGTCACCCCAAAGGTCACCAAAGGTCACCCCAAAGGTCACCAAAGGTCACCAAAGGTCACCAAAGGTCACCCCAAAGGTCACCAAAGGTCACCAAAGGTCACCAAAGGTCACCAAAGGTCACCAAAGGTCATCCCAAAGGTCACCAAAGGTCACCCCAAAGGTCACCAAAGGTCACCAAAGGTCACAAAAGGTCACCAAAGGTCACCAAAGGTCACCAAAGGTCACCAAAGGTCACCACAGGTCACCAAAGGTCACCAAAGGTCACCAAAGGTCACCAAAGGTCACCAAAGGTCACCCCAAAGGTCACCAAAGGTCACCCCAAAGGTCACCAAAGGTCACCAAAGGTCATCCCAAAGGTCACCAAATGTCACCCCAAAGGTCACCAAAGGTCACCCCAAAGGTCACCAAAGGTCACCAAAGGTCACCAAAGGTCAGCAAAGGTCACCAAAGGTCAACAAAGGTAATCCCAAAGGTCACCAAAGGTCACCCCAAAGGTCACCAAAGGTCACCAAAGGTCACCCCAAAGGTCACCAAAGGTCACCCCAAAGGTCACCAAAGGTCACCCCAAAGGTCACCAAAGGTCACCAAAGGTCACCCCAAAGGTCACCAAAGGTCACCCCAAAGGTCACCAAAGGTCACCAAAGGTCACCAAAGGTCAGCAAAGGTCACCAAAGGTCACCACAGGTCACCAAAGGTCACCCCAAAGGTCACCAAAGGTCACCAAAGGTCACCAAAGGTCACCAAAGGTCACCCCAAAGGTCACCAAAGGCCACCAAAGGTCACCCCAAAGGTCACTAAAGGTCACCCCAAAGGTCACCAAAGGTCACCAAAGGTCACCAAAGGTCACCCCAAAGGTCACCAAAGGTCACCCCAAAGGTCACCAATGGTCACCAAAGGTCACCAAAGGTCACCCCAAAGGTCACCAAAGGTCACCCCAAAGGTCACCAAAGGTCACCAAAGGTCACCAAAGGTCACCCCAAAGGTCACTAAAGGTCACTCCAAAGGTTACCAAAGGTCACCAAAGGTCACCCCAAAGGTCACCAAAGGTCACCCCAAAGGTCACCAAAGGTTACCAAAGGTCACCAAAGGTCACCGAAGGTCACCAAAGGTCACCCCAAAGGTCACCACAGGTCACCCCAAAGGTCACCCCAAAGGTCACCAAAAGTTACCAAAGGTCACCAAAAGTCACCCCAAAGGTCACCAAAGATCACCCCAAAGGTCACCAAAGGTCACCAAAGGTCACCCCAAAGGTCACTAAAGGTCACCCCAAACGTCACCAAAGGTCACCAAAGGTCACCCCAAAGGTCACCACAGGTCACCCCAAAGGTCACCCCAAAGGTCACCAAAAGTTACCAAAGGTCACCAAAAGTCACCCCAAAGGTCACCAAAGATCACCCCAAAGGTCACCAAAGGTCACCCCAAAAGTCACCAAAGGTCACCCGAAAGGTCACCAAAGGTCACCAAAGGTCACCAAAGGTCACCCCAAAGGTCACCAAAGGTCACCAAAGGTCACCAAAGGTCACCCCAAAGGTCACCAAAGGTCACCAAAGGTCACCAAAGGTCACCAAAGGTCACCAAAGGTCACCAAAAGTCATCACAAAGGTCACCAAAGGCCACCCCAAAGGTCACCAAAGGTCACCAAAGGTCACCAAAGGTCACCAAAGGTCACCAAAGGTCACCCCAAAGGTCACCAAAGGTCACCCCAAAGGTCACCAAAGGTCACCCCAAAGGTCACCAAAGGTCACCAAAGGTCACCCCAAAGGTCACCAAAGGTCACCCCAAAAGTCACCAAAGGTCACCAAAGGTCACCAAAGGTCAGCAAAGGTCACCAAAGGTCACCACAGGTCACCAAAGGTCACCCCAAAGGTCACCAAAGGTCACCAAAGGTCACCAAAGGTCACCAAAGGTCACCCCAAAGGTCACCAAAGGTCACCCCAAAGGTCACTAAAGGTCACCCCAAAGGTCACCAAAGGTCACCAAAGGTCACCAAAGGTCACCCCAAAGGTCACCAAAGGTCACCCCAAAGGTCACCAAAGGTCACCAAAGGTCACCAAAGGTCACCCCAAAGGTCACTAAAGGTCACCCCAAAGGTCACCAAAGGTCACCAAAGGTCACCCCAAAGGTCACCAAAGGTCACCCCAAAGGTCACCAAATGTCACCAAAGGTCACCAAAGGTCACCGAAGGTCACCAAAGGTCACCCCAAAGGTCACCACAGGTCACCCCAAAGGTCACCCCAAAGGTCACCAAAAGTCACCCCAAAGGTCACCAAAGATCACCCCAAAGGTCACCAAAGGTCACCAAAGGTCACCCCAAAGGTCACCAAAGGTCACCCCAAACGTCACCAAAGGTCACCAACGGTCACCCCAAAGGTCACCACAGGTCACCCCAAAGGTCACCCCAAACGTCACCCCAAAGGTCACCAAAAGTTACCAAAGGTCACCAAAAGTCACTCCAAAGGTCACCAAAGATCACCCCAAAGGTCACCAAAGGTCACCCCAAAAGTCACCAAAGGTCACACCAAAGGTCACCAAAGGTCACCAAAGGTCACCAAAGGTCACCCCAAAGGTCACCAAAGGTCACCAAAGGTCACCAAAGGTCACCCCAAAGGTCACCAAAGGTCACCAAAGGTCACCAAAGGTCACCAAAGGTCACCAAAGGTCATCCCAAAGGTCACCAAAGGTCACCCCAAAGGTCACCAAAGGTCACCAAAGGTCACCAAAGGTCACCAAAGGTCACCAAAGGTCACCAAAGGTCACCCCAAAGGTCACCAAAGGTCACCCCAAAGGTCACCAAAGGTCACCCCAAAGGTCACCAAAGGTCACCAGAGGTCACCAAAGGTCACCAAAGGTCACCAAAGGTCACCCCAAAGGTCACCAAAGGTTACCAAAGGTCACCAAAGGTCACCAAAGGTCACCCCAAAGGTCACCAAAGGTCACCAAAGGTCACCAAAGGTCACCAAAGGTCACCAAAGGTCACCAAAGGTCACCAAAGGTCATCCCAAAGGTCACCAAAGGTCACCCCAAAGGTCACCAAAGGTCACCAAAGGTCACCAAAGGTCACCAAAGGTCACCCCAAAGGTCACCAAAGGTCACCCCAAAGGTCACCAAAGGTCACCCCAAAGGTCACCAAAGGTCACCCCAAAGGTCACCAAAGGTCACCAGAGGTCACCAAAGGTCACCAAAGGTCACCAAAGGTCACCCCAAAGGTCACCAAAGGTCACCAAAGGTCACCAAAGGTCACCCCAAAGGTCACCAAAGGTCACCAAAGGTCACCAAAGGTCACCAAAGGTCACCAAAGGTCACCAAAGGTCACCAAAGGTCACCAAAGGTCATCCCAAAGGTCACCAAAGGTCACCCCAAAGGTCACCAAAGGTCACCAAAGGTCACCAAAGGTCACCAAAGGTCACCCCAAAGGTCACCAAAGGTCACCCCAAAGGTCACCAAAGGTCACCCCAAAGGTCACCAAAGGTCACCAAAGGTCACCCCAAAGGTCACCAAAGGTCAACCCAAAGGTCACCAAAGGTCACCAAAGGTCACCAAAGGTCACCAAAGGTCATCCCAAAGGTCACCAAAGGTCACCCCAAAGGTCACCAAAGGTCACCAAAGGTCACCAAAGGTCACCAAAGGTCACCCCAAAGGTCACCAAAGGTCACCCCAAAGGTCACCAAAGGTCACCCCAAAGGTCACCAAAGGTCACCAAAGGTCACCAAAGGTCACCCCAAAGGTCACCAAAGGTCACCAAAGGTCACCAAAGGTCACCAAAGGTCACCAAAGGTCATCCCAAAGGTCACCAAAGGTCACCCCAAAGGTCACCAAAGGTCACCAAAGGTCACCAAAGGTCACCAAAGGTCACCAAAAGTCACCCCAAAGGTCACCAAAGGTCACCCCAAGGGTCACCAAAGGTCACCCCAAAGGTCACCAAAGGTCACCAAAGGTCACCCCAAAGGTCACCAAAGGTCACCCCAAAGGTCACCAAAGGTCACCAAAGGTCACCAAGGGTCAGCAAAGGTCACCAAAGGTCACCACAGGTCACCAAAGGTCACCCCAAAGGTCACCAAAGGTCACCAAAGGTCACCAAAGGTCACCAAAGGTCACCCCAAAGGTCACCAAAGGTCACCAAAGGTCACCCCAAAGGTCACTAAAGGTCACCCCAAAGGTCACCAAAGGTCACCAAAGGTCACCAAAGGTCACCCCAAAGGTCACCAAAGGTCACCCCAAAGGTCACCAAAGGTCACCCCAAAGGTCACCAAAGGTCACCAGAGGTCACCAAAGGTCACCAAAGGTCACCAAAGGTCACCCCAAAGGTCACCAAAGGTCACCAAAGGTCACCAAAGGTCACCAAAGGTCACCCCAAAGGTCATCAAAGGTCACCAAAGGTCACCAAAGGTCACCCCAAAGGTCACTAAAGGTCACCCCAAAGGTCACCAAAGGTCACCAAAGGTCACCAAAGGGCACCCCAAAGGTCACCAAAGGTCACCCCAAAGGTCACCAAAGGTCACCAAAGGTCACCAAAGGTCACCAAAGGTCACCAAAGGTCACCCCAAAGGTCACCAAAGTTCACCCCAAAGGTCACGCCAAAGGTCACCAAAGGTCACCAAAGGTCACCAAAGGTCACCAAAGGTCACCCCAAAGGTCACCAAAGGTCACCCCAAAGGTCACCAAAGGTCACCAAAGGCCACCAAAGGTCACCCCAAAAGTCACCAAAGGTCACCCCAAAGGTCACCAAAGGTCACCAAAGGTCACCAAAGGTCACCAAAAGTCACCACAAAGGTCACCAAAGGTCACCCCAAAGGTCACCAAAGGTCACCCCAAAGGTCACCAAAGGTCACCAAAGGTCACCAAAGGTCACCAAAGGTCACCCCAAAGGTAACCAAAGGTCACCCCAAAGGTAACCAAAGGTCACCCCAAAGGTCACCAAAGGTCACCAAAGGTCACTAAAAGTCACCCCAAAGGTCACCAAAGGTCACCAAAGGTCACCAAAGGTCACCAAAGGTCACCCCAAAGGTCACCAAAGGTCACCCCAAAGGTCACCAAAGGTCACCAAAGGTCACCCCAAAGGTCACCAAAGGTCACCCCAAAGGTCACCAAAGGTCACCAAAGGTCACCAAAGGTCACCAAAGGTCACCCCAAAGGTCACCAAAGGTCACCAAAGGTCACCCCAAAGGTCACCACAGGTCACCCCAAAGGTCACCCCAAAGGTCACCAAAAGTTACCAAAGGTCACCAAAAGTCACCCCAAAGGTCACCAAAGATCACCCCAAAGGTCATCAAAGGTCACCCCAAAAGTCACCAAAGGTCACCCCAAAGGTCACCAAAGGTCACCAAAGGTCACCAAAGGTCACCCCAAAGGTCACCAAAGGTCACCAAAGGTCACCCCAAAGGTCACCAAAGGTCACCAAAGGTCACCAAAGGTCACCAAAGGTCACCAAAGGTCATCCCAAAGGTCACCAAAGGTCACCCCAAAGGTCACCAAAGGTCACCAAAGGTCACCAAAGGTCACCAAAGGTCACCAAAGGTCACCCCAAAGGTCACCAAAGGTCACCCCAAAGGTCACCAAAGGTCACCCCAAAGGTCACCAAAGGTCACCCCAAAGGTCACCAAAGGTCACCAAAGGTCACCCCAAAGGTCACCAAAGGTCACCAAACGTCACCAAAGGTCACCAAAGGTCACCAAAGGTCACCCCAAAGGTCACCAAAGGTCACCCCAAAGGTCACCAAAGGTCACCCCAAAGGTCACCAAAGGTCACCAAAGGTCACCAAAGGTCACCCCAAAGGTCACCAAAGGTCACCAAAGGTCACCAAAGGTCACCAAAGGTCACCAAAGGTCACCCCAAAGGTCACCAAAGGTCACCCCAAAGGTCACCAAAGGTCACCAAAGGTCACCAAAGGTCACCCCAAAGGTCACCAAAGGTCACCAAAGGTCACCAAAGGTCACCAAAGGTCACCAAAGGTCATTACAAAGGTCACCAAAGGTCACCCCAAAGGTTACCAAAGGTCACCAAAGGTCACCAAAGGTCACCAAAGGTCACCAAAGGTCACCAAAGGTCACCAAAGGTCACCCCAAAGGTCACCAAAGGTCACCCCAAAGGTCACCAAAGGTCACCCCAAAGGTCACCAAAGGTCACCAAAGGTCACCCCAAAGGTCACCAAAGGTTACCCCAAAGGTCACCAAAGGTCACCAAAGGTCACCAAAGGTCAGCAAAGGTCACCAAAGGTCACCACAGGTCACCAAAGGTCACCCCAAAGGTCACCAAAGGTCACCCCAAAGGTCACCAAAGGTCACCAAAGGTCACCAAAGGTCACCAAAGGTCACCAAAGGTCACCCCAAAGGTCACCAAAGGTCACCCCAAAGGTCACCAATGGTCACCAAAGGTCACCAAAGGTCACCCCAAAGGTCACCAAAGGTCACCCCAAGGGTCACCAAAGGTCACCAAAGGTCACCAAATGTCACCCCAAAGGTCACTAAAGGTCACCCCAAAGGTCACCAAAGGTCACCAAAGGTCACCCCAAAGGTCACCAAAGGTCACCCCAAAGGTCACCAAAGGTCACCAAAGGTCACCAAAGGTCACCGAAGGTCACCAAAGGTCACCCCAAAGGTCACCACAGGTCACCCCAAAGGTCACCCCAAAGGTCACCAAAAGTTACCAAAGGTCACCAAAAGTCAACCCAAAGGTCACCAAAGATCACCCCAAAGGTCACCAAAGGTCACCAAAGGTCACCCCAAAGGTCACCAAAGGTCACCCCAAACGTCACCAAAGGTCACCCAAGGTCACCCCAAAGGTCAGCACAGGTCACCCCAAAGGTCACCCCAAAGGTCACCAAAAGTTACCAAAGGTCACCAAAAGTCACCCCAAAGGTCACCAAAGATCACCCCAAAGGTCACCAAAGGTCACCCCAAAAGTCACCAAAGGTCACCCCAAAGGTCACCAAAGGTCACCAAAGGTCACCAAAGGTCACCCCAAAGGTCACCTAAGGTCACCAAAGGTCACCAAAGGTCACCCCAAAGGTCACCAAAGGTCACCAAAGGTCACCAAAGGTCACCAAAGGTCATCCCAAAGGTCACCAAGGGTCACCCCAAAGGTCACCAAAGGTCACCAAAGGTCACCAAAGGTCACCAAAGGTCACCAAAGGTCACCCCAAAGGTCACCAAAGGTCACCCCAAAGGTCACCAAAGGTCACCCCAAAGGTCACCAAAGGTCACCAAAGGTCACCCCAAAGGTCACCAAAGGTCACCCCAAAGGTCACCAAAGATCACCAAAGGTCACCAAAGGTCACCAAAGGTCACCAAAGGTCATCCCAAAGGTCACCAAAGGTCACCCCAAAGGTCACCAAAGGTCACCAAAGGTCACCAAAGGTCACCAAAGGTCACCAAAGGTCACCCCAAAGGTCACCAAAGGTCACCCCAAAGGTCAAAAAACGTCACCCCAAAGGTCACCAAAGGTCACCAAAGGTCACCAAAGGTCACCCCAAAGGTCACCAAAGGTCACCCCAAAGGTCACCAAAGGTCACCAAAGGTCACCCCAAAGGTCACCAAAGGTCACCCCAAAGGTCACCAAAGGTCACCAAAGGTCACCAAAGGTCACCAAAGGTCACCAAAGGTCATCCCAAAGGTCACCAAAGGTCACCCCAAAGGTCACCAAAGGTCACCAAAGGTCACCAAAGGTCACCAAAGGTCACCAAAGGTCACCCCAAAGGTCACCAAAGGTCACCCCAAAGGTCACCAAAGGTCACCCCAAAGGTCACCAAAGGTCACCAAAGGTCACCAAAGGTCACCCCAAAGGTCACCAAAGGTCACCAAAGGTCACCAAAGGTCACCAAAGGTCACCAAAGGTCATCCCAAAGGTCACCAAAGGTCACCCCAAAGGTCACCAAAGGTCACCAAAGGTCACCAAAGGTCACCAAAGGTCACCAAAGGTCAGCAAAGGTCACCAAAGGTCACCACAGGTCACCAAAGGTCACCAAAGGTCACCAAAGGTCACCAAAGGTCACCAAAGGTCACCCCAAAGGTCACCAAAGGTCACCCCAAAGGTCAGCAAAGGTCACCAAAGGTCATCCCAAAGGTCACCAAAGGTCACCCCAAAGGTCACCAAAGGTCACCCCAAAGGTCACCAAAGGTCACCAAAGGTCACCAAAGGTCAGCAAAGGTCACCAAAGGTCACCAAAGGTCATCCCAAAGGTCACCAAAGGTCACCCCAAAGGTCACCAAAGGTCACCAAAGGTCACCAAAGGTCACCAAAGGTCACCAAAGGTCACCCCAAAGGTCACCAAAGGTCACCCCAAAGGTCACCAAAGGTCACCCCAAAGGTCACCAAAGGTCACCAAAGGTCACCCCAAAGGTCACCAAAGGTCACCCCAAAGGTCACCAAAGGTCACCAAAGGTCACCAAAGGTCAGCAAAGGTCACCAAAGGTCACCACAGGACACCAAAGGTTACCCCAAAGGTCACCAAAGGTCACCAAAGGTCACCAAAGGTCACCAAAGGTCACCCCAAAGGTCACCAAAGGCCACCAAAGGTCACCCCAAAGGTCACTAAAGGTCACCCCAAAGGTCACCAAAGGTCACCAAAGGTCACCAAAGGTCACCCCAAAGGTCACCAAAGGTCACCCCAAAGGTCACCAATGGTCACCAAAGGTCACCAAAGGTCACCCCAAAGGTCACCAAAGGTCACCCCAAAGATCACCAAAGGTCACCAAAGGTCACCAAAGGTCACCCCAAAGGTCACTAAAGGTCACCCCAAAGGTCACCAAAGGTCACCAAAGGTCACCCCAAAGGTCACCAAAGGTCACCCCAAAGGTCACCAAAGGTTACCAAAGGTCACCAAAGGTCACCGAAGGTCACCAAAGGTCACCCCAAAGGTCACCACAGGTCACCCCAAAGGTCACCCCAAAGGTCACCAAAAGTTACCAAAGGTCACCAAAAGTCACCCCAAAGGTCACCAAAGATCACCCCAAAGGTCACCAAAGGTCACCAAAGGTCACCAAAGGTCACCCCAAAGGTCACCAAAGGTCACCCCAAACGTCACCAAAGGTCACCAAAGGTCACCCCAAAGGTCACCACAGGTCACCCCAAAGGTCACCCCAAAGGTCACCAAAAGTTACCAAAGGTCACCAAAAGTCACCCCAAAGGTCACCAAAGGTTACCCCAAAAGTCACCAAAGGTCACCCGAAAGGTCACCAAAGGTCACCAAAGGTCACCAAAGGTCACCCCAAAGGTCACCAAAGGTCACCAAAGGTCACCAAAGGTCACCCCAAAGGTCACCAAAGGTCACCAAAGGTCACCAAAGGTCACCAAAGGTCACCAAAGGTCACCAAAGGTCACCAAAGGTCATCCCAAAGGTCACCAAAGGTCACCCCAAAGGTCACCAAAGGTCACCAAAGGTCACCAAAGGTCAGCAAAGGTCACCAAAGGTCACCAAAGGTCACCCCAAAGGTCACCAAAGGTCACCCCAAAGGTCACCAAAGGTCACCAAAGGTCACCAAAGGTCAGCAAAGGTCACCAAAGGTCACCACAGGTCACCAAAGGTCACCCCAAAGGTCACCAAAGGTCACCAAAGGTCACCAAAGGTCACCAAAGGTCACCCCAAAGGTCACCAAAGGTCACCAAAGGTCACCCCAAAGGTCACTAAAGGTCACCCCAAAGGTCACCAAAGGTCACCAAAGGTCACCAAAGGTCACCAAAGGTCACCCCAAAGGTCACCAAAGGTCACCCCAAAGGTCACCAATGGTCACCAAAGGTCACCAAAGGTCACCCCAAAGGTCACCAAAGGTCACCCCAAAGGTCACCAAAGGTCACCAAAGGTCACCAAAGGTCACCGAAGGTCACCAAAGGTCACCAAAGGTCACCCCAAAGGTCACCAAAGGGCACCCCAAAGGTCACCAAAGGTTACCAAAGGTCAGCAAAGGTCACCCCAAAGGTCACCAAAGGTCACCAAAGGTCACCAAAGGTCACCAAAGGTCACCAAGGGTCACCAAAGGTCACCCCAAAGGTCACCAAAGGTCACCAAAGGTCACCAAAGGTAACCCCAAAGGTCACCAAAGGTCACCAAAGGTCACCAAAGGTCACCAAAGGTCCCAAAGGTCATCCCAAAGGTCACCAAAGGTCACCCCAAAGGTCACCAAAGGTCACCAAAGGTCACCCCAAAGGTCACCAAAGGTCACCCCAAAGGTCACCAAAGGTCACCAAAGGTCACCAAAGGTCACCGAAGGTCACCAAAGGTCACCAAAGGTCACCAAAGGACACCAAAGGTCATCCCAAAGGTCACCAAAGGTCACCCCAAAGGTCACCAAAGGTCACCAAAGGTCACCAAAGGTCACCAAAGGTCACCCCAAAGGTCACCAAAGGTCACCAAAGGTCACCAAAGGTCACCCCAAAGGTCACGAAAGGTCACCAAAGGTCACCAAAGGTCACCAAAGGTCACCAAAGGTCATCCCAAAGGTCACCAAAGGTCACCCCAAAGGTCACCAAAGGTCACCAAAGGTCACCAAAGGTCACCAAAGGTCACCAAAGGTCACCCCAAAGGTCACCAAAGGTCACCCCAAAGGTCACCAAAGGTCACCCCAAAGGTCACCAAAGGTCACCAAAGGTCACCCCAAAGGTCACCAAAGGTCACCCCAAAGGTCACCAAAGGTCACCAAAGGTCACCAAAGGTCACCAAAGGTCACCAAAGGTCATCCCAAAGGTCACCAAAGGTCACCCCAAAGGTCACCAAAGGTCACCAAAGGTCACCAAAGGTCACCAAAGGTCATCAAAGGTCACCCCAAAGGTCACCAAAGGTCACCCCAAAGGTCACCAAAGGTCACCCCAAAGGTCACCAAAGGTCACCAAAGGTCACCAAAGGTCACCCCAAAGGTCACCAAAGGTCACCAAAGGTCACCAAAGGTCACCAAAGGTCATCCCAAAGGTCACCAAAGGTCACCCCAAAGGTCACCAAAGGTCACCAAAGGTCACCAAAGGTCACCAAAGGTTACCCCAAAGGTCACCAAAGGTCACCCCAAAGGTCACCAAAGGTCACCCCAAAGGTCACCAAAGGTCACCAAAGGTCACCCCAAAGGTCACCAAAGGTCACCCCAAAGGTCACCAAAGGTCACCAAAGGTCACCAAAGGTCAGCAAAGGTCACCAAAGGTCACCAAAGGTCACCAAAGGTCACCCCAAAGGTCACCAAAGGTCACCAAAGGTCACCAAAGGTCACCAATGGTCACCCCAAAGGTCACCAAAGGTCACCAAAGGTCACCCCAAAGGTCACTAAAGGTCACCCCAAAGGTCACCAAAGGTCACCAAAGGTCACCAAAGGTCACCAAAGGTCACCCCAAAGGTCACCAAAGGTCACCCCAAAGGTCACCAATGGTCACCAAAGGTCACCAAAGGTCACCCCAAAGGTCCCCAAAGGTCACCAAAGGTCACCCCAAAGGTCACCAAAGGTCACCCCAAAGGTCACCAAAGGTCACCAAAGGTCACCAAAGGTCACCAAAGGTCACCAAAGGTCATCCCAAAGGTCACCAAAGGTCACCCCAAAGGTCACCAAAGGTTACCAAAGGTCACCAAAGGTCACCAAAGGTCACCAAAGGTCACCCCAAAGGTCACCAAAGGTCACCCCAAAGGTCACCAAAGGTCACCCCAAAGGTCACCAAAGGTCACCAAAGGTCACCAAAGGTCACCCCAAAGGTCACCAAAGGTCACCAAAGGTCACCAAAGGTCACCAAAGGTCACCAAAGGTCATCCCAAAGGTCACCAAAGGTCACCCCAAAGGTCACCAAAGGTCACCAAAGGTCACCAAAGGTCACCAAAGGTCACCAAAGGTCACCAAAGGTCATCCCAAAGGTCACCAAAGGTCACCCCAAAGGTCACCAAAGGTCACCAAAGGTCACCAAAGGTCACCAAAGGTCACCAAAGGTCATCCCAAAGGTCACCAAAGGTCACCCCAAAGGTCACCAAAGGTCACCAAAGGTCACCAAAGGTCACCAAAGGTCACCAAAGGTCACCCCAAAGGTCACCAAAGGTCACCCCAAAGGTCACCAAAGGTCACCCCAAAGGTCACCAAAGGTCACCAAAGGTCACCAAAGGTCACCCCAAAGGTCACCAAAGGTCACCAAAGGTCACCAAAGGTCACCAAAGGTCACCAAAGGTCATCCCAAAGGTCACCAAAGGTCACCCCAAAGGTCACCAAAGGTCACCAAAGGTCACCAAAGGTCACCATAGGTCACCAAAGGTCACCCCAAAGGTCACCAAAGGTCACCCCAAAGGTCACCAAAGGTCACCCCAAAGGTCACCAAAGGTCACCAAAGGTCACCCCAAAGGTCACCAAAGGTCACCCCCAAAGGTCACCAAAGGTCACCAAAGGTCACCAAAGGTCAGCAAAGGTCACCAAAGGTCACCACAGGTCACCAAAGGTCACCCCAAAGGTCACCAAAGGTCACCAAAGGTCACCAAAGGTTACCAAAGGTCACCCCAAAGGTCACCAAAGGTCACCAAAGGTCACCCCAAAGGTCACTAAAGGTCACCCCAAAGGTCACCAAAGGTCACCAAAGGTCACCAAAGGTCACCAAAGGTCACCCCAAAGGTCACCAAAGGTCACCCCAAAGGTCACCAATGGTCACCAAAGGTCACCAAAGGTCACCAAAGGCCACCAAAGGTCACCCCAAAGGTCACCAAAGGTCATCCCAAAGATCACCAAAGGTCACCCCAAAGGTCACCAAAGGTCACCAAAGGTCACCAATGGTCACCAAAGGTCACCAAAGGTCACCCCAAAGGTCACCAAAGGTCACCCCAAAGGTCACCAAAGGTCACCCCAAAGGTCACCAAAGGTCACCAAAAGTCACCCCAAAGGTCACCAAAGGTCACCCCAAAGGTCACCAAAGGTCACCAAAGGTCACCAAAGGTCACCAAAGGTCACCAAAGGTCATCCCAAAGGTCACCAAAGGTCACCCCAAAGGTCACCAAAGGTCACCAAAGGTCACCAAAGGTCACCAAAGGTCACCAAAGGTCACCCCAAAAATCACCAAAGGTCACCCCAAAGGTCACCAAAGGTCACCCCAAAGGTCACCAAAGGTCACCCCAAAGGTCACCAAAGGTCACCCCAAAGGTCACCAAAGGTCACCAAAGGTCACCAAAGGTCATCCCAAAGGTCACCAAAGGTCACCCCAAAGGTCACCAAAGGTCACCCCAAAGGTCACCAATGGTCACCAAAGGTCACCAAAGGTCACCCCAAAGGTCACCAAAGGTCACCCCAAAGGTCACCAAAGGTCACCAAAGGTCACCAAAGGTCACCCCAAAGGTCACTAAAGGTCACCCCAAAGGTCACCAAAGGTCACCAAAGGTCACCCCAAAGGTCACCAAAGGTCACCCCAAAGGTCACCAAAGGTCACCAAAGGTCACCAAAGGTCACCAAAGGTCACCCCAAAAGTCACCAAAGGGCACCCCAAAGGTCACCAAAGGTTACCAAAGGTCAGCAAAGGTCACCCCAAAGGTCACCAAAGGTCACCAAAGGTCACCAAAGGTCACCAAAGGTCACCAAGGGTCACCAAAGGTCACCCCAAAGGTCACCAAAGGTCACCAAAGGTCACCAAAGGTCACCCCAAAGGTCACCAAAGGTCACCAAAGGTCACCAAAGGTCACCAAAGGTCACCAAAGGTCATCCCAAAGGTCACCAAAGGTCACCCCAAAGGTCACCAAAGGTCACCAAAGGTCACCCCAAAGGTCACCAAAGGTCACCCCAAAGGTCACCAAAGGTCACCAAAGGTCACCAAAGGTCACCGAAGGTCACCAAAGGTCACCAAAGGTCACCAAAGGACACCAAAGGTCATCCCAAAGGTCACCAAAGGTCACCCCAAAGGTCACCAAAGGTCACCAAAGGTCACCAAAGGTCACCAAAGGTCACCCCAAAGGTCACCAAAGGTCACCAAAGGTCACCAAAGGTCACCAAAGGTCACCCCAAAGGTCACCAAAGGTCACCCCAAAGGTCACCAAAGGTCACCCCAAAGGTCACCAAAGGTCACCAAAGGTCACCCCAAAGGTCACCAAAGGTCACCCCAAAGGTCACCAAAGGTCACCAAAGGTCACCAAAGGTCACCAAAGGTCACCAAAGGTCATCCCAAAGGTCACCAAAGGTCACCCCAAAGGTCACCAAAGGTCACCAAAGGTCACCAAAGGTCACCAAAGGTCACCAAAGGTCACCCCAAAGGTCACCAAAGGTCACCCCAAAGGTCACCAAAGGTCACCCCAAAGGTCACCAAAGGTCACCAAAGGTCACCAAAGGTCACCCCAAAGGTCACCAAAGGTCACCAAAGGTCACCAAAGGTCACCAAAGGTCATCCCAAAGGTCACCAAAGGTCACCCCAAAGGTCACCAAAGGTCACCAAAGGTCACCAAAGGTCACCAAAGGTCACCCCAAAGGTCACCAAAGGTCACCCCAAAGGTCACCAAAGGTCACCCCAAAGGTCACCAAAGGTCACCAAAGGTCACCCCAAAGGTCACCAAAGGTCACCCCAAAGGTCACCAAAGGCCACCAAAGGTCACCAAAGGTCAGCAAAGGTCACCAAAGGTCACCACAGGTCACCAAAGGTCACCCCAAAGGTCACCAAAGGTCACCAAAGGTCACCAAAGGTCACCAAAGGTCACCCCAAAGGTCACCAAAGGTCACCAAAGGTCACCCCAAAGGTCACTAAAGGTCACCCCAAAGGTCACCAAAGGTCACCAAAGGTCACCAAAGGTCACCAAAGGTCACCCCAAAGGTCACCAAAGGTCACCCCAAAAGTCACCAATGGTCACCAAAGGTCACCAAAGGTCACCCCAAAGGTCACCAAAGGTCACCCCAAAGGTCACCAAAGGTCACCAAAGGTCACCAAAGGTCACCCCAAAGGTCACTAAAGGTCACCCCAAAGGTCACCAAAGGTCACCAAAGGTCACCCCAAAGGTCACCAAAGGTCACCCCAAAGGTCACCAAATGTCACCAAAGGTCACCAAAGGTCACCGAAGGTCACCAAAGGTCACCCCAAAGGTCACCACAGGTCACCCCAAAGGTCACCCCAAAGGTCACCAAAAGTCACCCCAAAGGTCACCAAAGATAACCCCAAAGGTCACCAAAGGTCACCAAAGGTCACCCCAAAGGTCACCAAAGGTCACCCCAAACGTCACCAAAGGTCACCAACGGTCACCCCAAAGGTCACCACAGGTCACCCCAAAGGTCACCCCAAACGTCACCCCAAAGGTCACCAAAAGTTACCAAAGGTCACCAAAAGTCACTCCAAAGGTCACCAAAGATCACCCCAAAGGTCACCAAAGGTCACCCCAAAAGTCACCAAAGGTCACACCAAAGGTCACCAAAGGTCACCAAAGGTCACCAAAGGTCACCCCAAAGGTCACCAAAGGTCACCAAAGGTCACCAAAGGTCACCCCAAAGGTCACCAAAGGTCACCAAAGGTCACCAAAGGTCACCAAAGGTTACCAAAGGTCATCCCAAAGGTCACCAAAGGTCACCCCAAAGGTCACCAAAGGTCACCAAAGGTCACCAAAGGTCACCAAAGGTCACCAAAGGTCACCCCAAAGGTCACCAAAGGTCACCCCAAAGGTCACCAAAGGTCACCCCAAAGGTCACCAAAGGTCACCCCAAAGGTCACCAAAGGTCACCAGAGGTCACCAAAGGTCACCAAAGGTCACCAAAGGTCACCCCAAAGGTCACCAAAGGTCACCAAAGGTCACCAAAGGTCACCAAAGGTCACCCCAAAGGTCACCAAAGGTCACCAAAGGTCACCAAAGGTCACCAAAGGTCACCAAAGGTCACCAAAGGTCACCAAAGGTCACCAAAGGTCATCCCAAAGGTCACCAAAGGTCACCCCAAAGGTCACCAAAGGTCACCAAAGGTCACCAAAGGTCACCAAAGGTCACCCCAAAGGTCACCAAAGGTCACCCCAAAGGTCACCAAAGGTCACCCCAAAGGTCACCAAAGGTCACCCCAAAGGTCACCAAAGGTCACCAGAGGTCACCAAAGGTCACCAAAGGTCACCAAAGGTCACCCCAAAGGTCACCAAAGGTCACCAAAGGTCACCAAAGGTCACCCCAAAGGTCACCAAAGGTCACCAAAGGTCACCAAAGGTCACCAAAGGTCACCAAAGGTCACCAAAGGTCACCAAAGGTCACCAAAGGTCATCCCAAAGGTCACCAAAGGTCACCCCAAAGGTCACCAAAGGTCACCAAAGGTCACCAAAGGTCACCAAAGGTCACCCCAAAGGTCACCAAAGGTCACCCCAAAGGTCACCAAAGGTCACCCCAAAGGTCACCAAAGGTCACCCCAAAGGTCACCAAAGGTCACCAAAGGTCAACCCAAAGGTCACCAAAGGTCACCAAAGGTCACCAAAGGTCACCAAAGGTCACCAAAGGTCATCCCAAAGGTCACCAAAGGTCACCCCAAAGGTCACCAAAGGTCACCAAAGGTCACCAAAGGTCACCAAAGGTCACCAAAGGTCACCCCAAAGGTCACCAAAGGTCACCCCAAAGGTCACCAAAGGTCACCCCAAAGGTCACCAAAGGTCACCAAAGGTCACCAAAGGTCACCCCAAAGGTCACCAAAGGTCACCAAAGGTCACCAAAGGTCACCAAAGGTCACCAAAGGTCATCCCAAAGGTCACCAAAGGTCACCCCAAAGGTCACCAAAGGTCACCAAAGGTCACCAAAGGTCACCAAAGGTCACCCCAAAGGTCACCAAAGGTCACCCCAAAGGTCACCAAAGATCACCCCAAAGGTCACCAAAGGTCACCAAAGGTCACCCCAAAGGTCACCAAAGGTCACCCCAAAGGTCACCAAAGGTCACCAAAGGTCACCAAGGGTCAGCAAAGGTCACCAAAGGTCACCACAGGTCACCAAAGGTCACCCCAAAGGTCACCAAAGGTCACCAAAGGTCACCAAAGGTCACCAAAGGTCACCCCAAAGGTCACCAAAGGTCACCAAAGGTCACCCCAAAGGTCACTAAAGGTCACCCCAAAGGTCACCAAAGGTCACCAAAGGTCACCAAAGGTCACCCCAAAGGTCACCAAAGGTCACCCCAAAGGTCACCAATGGTCACCAAAGGTCACCAAAGGTCACCCCAAAGGTCACCAAAGGTCACCCCAAAGGTCACCAAAGGTCACCCCAAAGGTCACCAAAGGTCACCCCAAAGGTCACCAAAGGTCACCAAAGGTCACCCCAAAGGTCACCAAAGGTCACCCCAAAGGTCACCAAAGGTCACCCCAAAGGTCACCAAAGGTCACCAAAGGTCACCAAAGGTCACCAAAGGTCACCAAAGGTCACCCCAAAGGTCACCAAAGGTCACCCCAAAGGTCACCAAAGGTCACCCCAAAGGTCACCAAAGGTCACCCCAAAGGTCACCAAAAGTCACCCCAAAGGTCACCAAAGGTCACCCCAAAGGTCACCAAAGGTCACCCCAAAGGTCACCAAAGGTCACCAAAGGTCACCAAAGGTCACCCCAAAGGTCACCAAAGGTCACCCCAAAGGTCACCAAAGGTCACCAAAGGTCACCAAAGGTCACCAAAGGTCACTAAAGGTCACCCCAAAGGTCACCAAAGGTCACCAAAGGTCACCAAAGGTCACCAAAGGTCACCCCAAAGGTCACCACAGGTCACCCCAAAGGTCACCCCAAAGGTCACCAAAAGTTACCAAAGGTCACCAAAAGTCACCCCAAAGGTCACCAAAGATCACCCCAAAGGTCACCAAAGGTCACCAAAGGTCACCCCAAAGGTCACCAAAGGTCACCCCAAACGTCACCAAAGGTCACCAAAGGTCACCCCAAAGGTCACCACAGGTCACCCCAAAGGTCACCCCAAAGGTCACCAAAGGCAACCCAAAGGTCACCAAAGGTCACCAAAGGTCACCAAAGGTCACCAAAGGTCACCAAAGGTCATCCCAAAGGTCACCAAAGGTCACCCCAAAGGTCACCAAAGGTCACCAAAGGTCACCAAAGGTCACCAAAGGTCACCAAAGGTCACCCCAAAGGTCACCAAAGGTCACCCCAAAGGTCACCAAAGGTCACCCCAAAGGTCACCAAAGGTCACCAAAGGTCACCCCAAAGGTCACCAAAGGTCACCCCAAAGGTCACCAAAGGTCACCCCAAAGGTCACCAAAGGTCACCAAAGGTCACCCCAAAGGTCACCACAGGTCACCCCAAAGGTCACCCCAAAGGTCACCAAAAGTTACCAAAGGTCACCAAAAGTCACCCCAAAGGTCACCAAAGATCACCCCAAAGGTCACCAAAGGTCACCCCAAAGGTCACCAAAGATCACCCCAAAGGTCACCAAAGGTCACCCCAAAAGTCACCAAAGGTCACCCCAAAGGTCACCAAAGGTCACCAAAGGTCACCAAAGGTCACCCCAAAGGTCACCAAAGATCACCCCAAAGGTCACCAAAGGTCACCCCAAAAGTCACCAAAGGTCACCCCAAAGGTCACCAAAGGTCACCAAAGGTCACCAAAGGTCACCCCAAAGGTCACCAAAGGTCACCAAAGGTCACCAAAGGTCACCCCAAAGGTCACCAAAGGTCACCAAAGGTCACCAAAGGTCACCAAAGGTCACCAAAGGTCATCCCAAAGGTCACCAAAGGTCACCCCAAAGGTCACCAAAGGTCACCAAAGGTCACCAAAGGTCACCAAAGGTCACCAAAGGTCTCCCCAAAGGTCACCAAAGGTCACCCCAAAGGTCACCAAAGGTCACCCCAAAGGTCACCAAAGGTCACCAAAGGTCACCCCAAAGGTCACCAAAGGTCACCCCAAAGGTCACCAAAGGTCACCAAAGGTCACCAAAGGTCACCAGAGGTCATCCCAAAGGTAACCAAAGGTCACCCCAAAGGTCACCAAAGGTCACCAAAGGTCACCAAAGGTCACCAAAGGTCACTAAAGGTCACCCCAAAGGTCACCAAGGGTCACCCCAAAGGTCACCAAAGGTCACCCCAAAGGTCACCAAAGGTCACCAAAGGTCACCAAAGGTCACCCCAAAGGTCACCAAAGGTCACCAAAGGTCACCAAAGGTCACCAAAGGTCACCAAAGGTCACCCCAAAGGTCACCAAAGGTCACCCCAAAGGTCACCAAAGGTCACCCCAAAGGTCACCAAAGGTCACCAAAGGTCACCAAAGGTCACCCCAAAGGTCACCAAAGGTCACCAAAGGTCACCAAAGGTCACCAAAGGTCATCCCAAAGGTCACCAAAGGTCACCCCAAAGGTCACCAAAGGTCACCAAAGGTCACCAAAGGTCACCCCAAAGGTCACCAAAGGTCACCCCAAAGGTCACCAAAGGTCACCCCAAAGGTCACCAAAGGTCACCCCAAAGGTCACCAAAGGTCACCAAAGGTCACCCCAAAGGTCACCAAAGGTCACCCCAAAGGTCACCAAAGGTCACCAAAGGTCAGCAAAGGTCACCAAAGGTCACCACAGGTCACCAAAGGTCACCCCAAAGGTCACCAAGGGTCACCAAAGGTCACCAAAGGTCACCAAAGGTCACCCCAAAGGTCACCAAAGGTCACCAAAGGTCACCCCAAAGGTCACTAAAGGTCACCCCAAAGGTCACCAAAGGTCACCAAAGGTCACCAAAGGTCACCCCAAAGGTCACCAAAGGTCACCCCAAAGGTCACCAATGGTCACCAAAGGTCACCAAAGGTCACCCCAAAGGTCACCAAAGGTCACCCCAAAGGTCACCAAAGGTCACCAAAGGTCACCCCAAAGGTCACTAAAGGTCACCCCAAAGGTCACCAAAGGTCACCAAAGGTCACCCCAAAGGTCACCAAAGGTCACCCCAAAGGTCACCAAAGGTCACCAAAGGTCACCAAAGGTCACCGAAGGTCACCAAAGGTCACCCCAAAGGTCACCACAGGTCACCCCAAAGGTCACCCCAAAGGTCACCAAAAGTTACCAAAGGTCACCAAAAGTCACCCCAAAGGTCACCAAAGACCACCCCAAAGGTCACCAAAGGTCACCAAAGGTCACCCCAAAGGTCACCAAAGGTCACCCCAAACGTCACCAAAGGTCACCAAAGGTCACCCCAAAGGTCACCACAGGTCACCCCAAAGGTCACCCCAAAGGTCACCAAAAGTTACCAAAGGTCACCAAAAGTCACCCCAAAGGTCACCAAAGATCACCCCAAAGGTCACCAAAGGTCACCCCAAAAGTCACCAAAGGTCACCCCAAAGGTCACCAAAGGTCACCAAAGGTCACCAAAGGTCACCCCAAAGGTCACCAAAGGTCACCAAAGGTCACCAAAGGTCACCCCAAAGGTCACCAAAGGTCACCAAAGGTCACCAAAGGTCACCAAAGGTCACCAAAGGTCATCCCAAAGGTCACCAAGGGTCACCCCAAAGGTCACCAAAGGTCACCAAAGGTCACCAAAGGTCACCAAAGGTCACCAAAGGTCACCCCAAAGGTCACCAAAGGTCACCCCAAAGGTCACCAAAGGTCACCCCAAAGGTCACCAAAGGTCACCAAAGGTCACCCCAAAGGTCACCAAAGGTCACCCCAAAGGTCACCAAAGGTCACCAAAGGTCACCAAAGGTCACCAAAGGTCACCAAAGGTCATCCCAAAGGTCACCAAAGGTCACCCCAAAGGTCACCAAAGGTCACCAAAGGTCACCAAAGGTCACCAAAGGTCACCAAAGGTCACCCCAAAGGTCACCAAAGGTCACCCCAAAGGTCACCAAAGGTCACCCCAAAGGTCACCAAAGGTCACCAAAGGTCACCAAAGGTCACCCCAAAGGTCACCAAAGGTCACCCCAAAGGTCACCAAAGGTCACCCCAAAGGTCACCAAAGGTCACCAAAGGTCACCCCAAAGGTCACCAAAGGTCACCCCAAAGGTCACCAAAGGTCACCAAAGGTCACCAAAGGTCACCAAAGGTCACCAAAGGTCATCCCAAAGGTCACCAAAGGTCACCCCAAAGGTCACCAAAGGTCACCAAAGGTCACCAAAGGTCACCAAAGGTCACCAAAGGTCACCCCAAAGGTCACCAAAGGTCACCCCAAAGGTCACCAAAGGTCACCAAAGGTCACCAAAGGTCACCAAAGGTCACCCCAAAGGTCACCAAAGGTCACCAAAGGTCACCAAAGGTCACCAAAGGTCACCAAAGGTCATCCCAAAGGTCACCAAAGGTCACCCCAAAGGTCACCAAAGGTCACCAAAGGTCACCAAAGGTCACTAAAGGTCACCAAAAGTCACCAAAGGTCACCAAAAGTCACCACAGGTCACCAAAGGTCACCAAAGGTCACCAAAGGTCACCAAAGGTCACCAAAGGTCACCAAAGGTCACCAAAGGTCACCCCAAAGGTCACCAAAGGTCACCCCAAAGGTCACCAAAGGTCACCAAAGGTCATCCCAAAGGTCACCAAAGGTCACCCCAAAGGTCACCAAAGGTCACCCCAAAGGTCACCAAAGGTCACCAAAGGTCACCAAAGGTCAGCAAAGGTCACCAAAGGTCAACAAAGGTAATCCCAAAGGTCACCAAAGGTCACCCCAAAGGTCACCAAAGGTCACCAAAGGTCACCAAAGGTCACCAAAGGTCACCCCAAAGGTCACCAAAGGTCACCCCAAAGGTCACCAAAGGTCACCCCAAAGGTCACCAAAGGTCACCAAAGGTCACCCCAAAGGTCACCAAAGGTCACCCCAAAGGTCACCAAAGGTCACCAAAGGTCACCAAAGGTCAGCAAAGGTCACCAAAGGTCACCACAGGTCACCAAAGGTCACCTCAAAGGTCACCAAAGGTCACCAAAGGTCACCCAAAAGGTCACCAAAGGCCACCAAAGGTCACCAAAGGTCACCCCAAAGGTCACCAAAGGTCACCAAAGGTCACCCCAAAGGTCACCAAAGGTCACCCCAAAGGTCACCAAAGGTCACCAAAGGTCACCAAAGGTCACCAAAGGTCACCAAAGGTCATCCCAAAGGTCACCAAAGGTCACCCCAAAAGTCACCAAAGGTCACCCCAAAGGTCACCAAAGGTCACCAAAGGTCACCAAAGGTCACCCCAAAGGTCACCAAAGGTCACCAAAGGTCACCAAAGGTCACCCCAAAGGTCACCAAAGGTCACCAAAGGTCACCAAAGGTCACCAAAGGTCACCAAAGGTCATCCCAAAGGTCACCAAGGGTCACCCCAAAGGTCACCAAAGGTCACCAAAGGTTACCAAACGTCACCAAAGGTCACCAAAGGTCACCCCAAAGGTCACCAAAGGTCACCCCAAAGGTCACCAAAGGTCACCCCAAAGGTCACCAAAGGTCACCAAAGGCCACCCCAAAGGTCACCAAAGGTCACCCCAAAGGTCACCAAAGGTCACCAAAGGTCACCAAAGGTCACCAAAGGTCACCAAAGGTCATCCCAAAGGTCACCAAAGGTCACCCCAAAGGTCACCAAAGGTCACCAAAGGTCACCAAAGGTCACCAAAGGTCACCAAAGGTCACCAAAGGTCACCAAAGGTCACCCCAAAGGTCACCAAAGGTCACCCCAAAGGTCACCAAAGGTCACCAAAGGTCACCCCAAAGGTCACCAAAGGTCACCCCAAAGGTCACCAAAGGTCACCAAAGGTCACCAATGGTCACCAAAGGTCACCAAAGGTCATCCCAAAGGTCACCAAAGGTCACCCCAAAGGTCACCAAAGGTCACCAAAGGTCACCAAAGGTCACCAAAGGTTACCAAAGGTCACCAAAGGTCACCCCAAAGGTCACCAAAGGTCACCCCAAAGGTCACCAAAGGTCACCCCAAAGGTCACCAAAGGTCACCAAAGGTCACCAAAGGTCACCCCAAAGGTCACCAAAGGTCACCCCAAAGGTCACCAAAGGTCACCCCAAAGGTCACCAAAGGTCACCAAAGGTCACCCCAAAGGTCACCAAAGGTCACCCCAAAGGTCACCAAAGGTCACCAAAGGTCACCAAAGGTCACCAAAGGTCACCAAAGGTCATCCCAAAAATCACCAAAGGTCACCCCAAAGGTCACCAAAGGTCACCAAAGGTCACCAAAGGTCACCAAAGGTCACCAAAGGTCACCCCAAAGGTCACCAAAGGTCACCCCAAAGGTCACCAAAGGTCACCCCAAAGGTCACCAATGGTCACCAAAGGTCACCAAAGGTCACCCCAAAGGTCACCAAAGGTCACCAAAGGTCACCAAAGGTCACCAAAGGTCACCAAAGGTCATCCCAAAGGTCACCAAAGGTCACCCCAAAGGTCACCAAAGGTCACCAAAGGTCACAAAAGGTCACCAAAGGTCACCAAAGGTCACCAAAGGTCACCAAAGGTCACCACAGGTCACCAAAGGTCACCAAAGGTCACCAAAGGTCACCAAAGGTCACCAAAGGTCACCCCAAAGGTCACCAAAGGTCACCCCAAAGGTCACCAAAGGTCACCAAAGGTCATCCCAAAGGTCACCAAAGGTAACCCCAAAGGTCACCAAAGGTCACCCCAAAGGTCACCAAAGGTCACCAAAGGTCACCAAAGGTCAGCAAAGGTCACCAAAGGTCAACAAAGGTAATCCCAAAGGTCACCAAAGGTCACCCCAAAGGTCACCAAAGGTCACCAAAGGTCACCCCAAAGGTCACCAAAGGTCACCCCAAAGGTCACCAAAGGTCACCCCAAAGGTCACCAAAGGTCACCAAAGGTCACCCCAAAGGTCACCAAAGGTCACCCCAAAGGTCACCAAAGGTCACCAAAGGTCACCAAAGGTCAGCAAAGGTCACCAAAGGTCACCACAGGTCACCAAAGGTCACCCCAAAGGTCACCAAAGGTCACCAAAGGTCACCAAAGGTCACCAAAGGTCACCCCAAAGGTCACCAAAGGCCACCAAAGGTCACCCCAAAGGTCACTAAAGGTCACCCCAAAGGTCACCAAAGGTCACCAAAGGTCACCAAAGGTCACCCCAAAGGTCACCAAAGGTCACCCCAAAGGTCACCAATGGTCACCAAAGGTCACCAAAGGTCACCCCAAAGGTCACCAAAGGTCACCCCAAAGGTCACCAAAGGTCACCAAAGGTCACCAAAGGTCACCCCAAAGGTCACTAAAGGTCACTCCAAAGGTCACCAAAGGTCACCAAAGGTCACCCCAAAGGTCACCAAAGGTCACCCCAAAGGTCACCAAAGGTTACCAAAGGTCACCAAAGGTCACCGAAGGTCACCAAAGGTCACCCCAAAGGTCACCACAGGTCACCCCAAAGGTCACCCCAAAGGTCACCAAAAGTTACCAAAGGTCACCAAAAGTCACCCCAAAGGTCACCAAAGATCACCCCAAAGGTCACCAAAGGTCACCAAAGGTCACCCCAAAGGTCACCAAAGGTCACCCCAAACGTCACCAAAGGTCACCAAAGGTCACCCCAAAGGTCACCACAGGTCACCCCAAAGGTCACCCCAAAGGTCACCAAAAGTTACCAAAGGTCACCAAAAGTCACCCCAAAGGTCACCAAAGATCACCCCAAAGGTCACCAAAGGTCACCCCAAAAGTCACCAAAGGTCACCCGAAAGGTCACCAAAGGTCACCAAAGGTCACCAAAGGTCACCCCAAAGGTCACCAAAGGTCACCAAAGGTCACCAAAGGTCACCCCAAAGGTCACCAAAGGTCACCAAAGGTCACCAAAGGTCACCAAAGGTCACCAAAGGTCACCAAAGGTCATCACAAAGGTCACCAAAGGCCACCCCAAAGGTAACCAAAGGTCACCAAAGGTCACCAAAGGTCACCAAAGGTCACCAAAGGTCACCCCAAAGGTCACCAAAGGTCACCCCAAAGGTCACCAAAGGTCACCCCAAAGGTCACCAAAGGTCACCAAAGGTCACCCCAAAGGTCACCAAAGGTCACCCCAAAGGTCACCAAAGGCCACCAAAGGTCACCAAAGGTCAGCAAAGGTCACCAAAGGTCACCACAGGTCACCAAAGGTCACCCCAAAGGTCACCAAAGGTCACCAAAGGTCACCAAAGGTCACCAAAGGTCACCCCAAAGGTCACCAAAGGTCACCAAAGGTCACCCCAAAGGTCACTAAAGGTCACCCCAAAGGTCACCAAAGGTCACCAAAGGTCACCAAAGGTCACCAAAGGTCACCCCAAAGGTCACCAAAGGTCACCCCAAAAGTCACCAATGGTCACCAAAGGTCACCAAAGGTCACCCCAAAGGTCACCAAAGGTCACCCCAAAGGTCACCAAAGGTCACCAAAGGTCACCAAAGGTCACCCCAAAGGTCACTAAAGGTCACCCCAAAGGTCACCAAAGGTCACCAAAGGTCACCCCAAAGGTCACCAAAGGTCACCCCAAAGGTCACCAAATGTCACCAAAGGTCACCAAAGGTCACCGAAGGTCACCAAAGGTCACCCCAAAGGTCACCACAGGTCACCCCAAAGGTCACCCCAAAGGTCACCAAAAGTCACCCCAAAGGTCACCAAAGATAACCCCAAAGGTCACCAAAGGTCACCAAAGGTCACCCCAAAGGTCACCAAAGGTCACCCCAAACGTCACCAAAGGTCACCAACGGTCACCCCAAAGGTCACCACAGGTCACCCCAAAGGTCACCCCAAACGTCACCCCAAAGGTCACCAAAAGTTACCAAAGGTCACCAAAAGTCACTCCAAAGGTCACCAAAGATCACCCCAAAGGTCACCAAAGGTCACCCCAAAGGTCACCAAAGGTCACCAAAGGTCACCAAAGGTCACCAAAGGTCACCAAAGGTCACCCCAAAGGTCACCAAAGGTCACCCCAAAGGTCACCAAAGGTCACCCCAAAGGTCACCAAAGGTCACCCCAAAGGTCACCAAAGGTCACCAGAGGTCACCAAAGGTCACCAAAGGTCACCAAAGGTCACCCCAAAGGTCACCAAAGGTCACCAAAGGTCACCAAAGGTCACCAAAGGTCACCCCAAAGGTCACCAAAGGTCACCAAAGGTCACCAAAGGTCACCAAAGGTCACCAAAGGTCACCAAAGGTCACCAAAGGTCACCAAAGGTCATCCCAAAGGTCACCAAAGGTCACCCCAAAGGTCACCAAAGGTCACCAAAGGTCACCAAAGGTCACCAAAGGTCACCCCAAAGGTCACCAAAGGTCACCCCAAAGGTCACCAAAGGTCACCCCAAAGGTCACCAAAGGTCACCCCAAAGGTCACCAAAGGTCACCAGAGGTCACCAAAGGTCACCAAAGGTCACCAAAGGTCACCCCAAAGGTCACCAAAGGTCACCAAAGGTCACCAAAGGTCACCCCAAAGGTCACCAAAGGTCACCAAAGGTCACCAAAGGTCACCAAAGGTCACCAAAGGTCACCAAAGGTCACCAAAGGTCATCCCAAAGGTCACCAAAGGTCACCCCAAAGGTCACCAAAGGTCACCAAAGGTCACCAAAGGTCACCAAAGGTCACCCCAAAGGTCACCAAAGGTCACCCCAAAGGTCACCAAAGGTCACCCCAAAGGTCACCAAAGGTCACCAAAGGTCACCCCAAAGGTCACCAAAGGTCAACCCAAAGGTCACCAAAGGTCACCAAAGGTCACCAAAGGTCACCAAAGGTCACCAAAGGTCATCCCAAAGGTCACCAAAGGTCACCCCAAAGGTCACCAAAGGTCACCAAAGGTCACCAAAGGTCACCAAAGGTCACCAAAGGTCACCCCAAAGGTCACCAAAGGTCACCCCAAAGGTCACCAAAGGTCACCCCAAAGGTCACCAAAGGTCACCAAAGGTCACCAAAGGTCACCCCAAAGGTCACCAAAGGTCACCAAAGGTCACCAAAGGTCACCAAAGGTCACCAAAGGTCATCCCAAAGGTCACCAAAGGTCACCCCAAAGGTCACCAAAGGTCACCAAAGGTCACCAAAGGTCACCAAAGGTCACCCCAAAGGTCACCAAAGGTCACCCCAAAGGTCACCAAAGATCACCCCAAAGGTCACCAAAGGTCACCAAAGGTCACCCCAAAGGTCACCAAAGGTCACCCCAAAGGTCACCAAAGGTCACCAAAGGTCACCAAGGGTCAGCAAAGGTCACCAAAGGTCACCACAGGTCACCAAAGGTCACCCCAAAGGTCACCAAAGGTCACCCCAAAGGTCACCAAAGGTCACCAAAGGTCACCAAAGGTCACCGAAGGTCACCAAAGGTCACCAAAGGTCACCCCAAAGGTCACCAAAGGTCACCAAAGGTCACCCCAAAGGTCACTAAAGGTCACCCCAAAGGTCACCAAAGGTCACCAAAGGTCACCAAAGGTCACCCCAAAGGTCACCAAAGGTCACCCCAAAGGTCACCAATGGTCACCAAAGGTCACCAAAGGTCACCCCAAAGGTCACCAAAGGTCACCCCAAAGGTCACCAAAGGTCACCCCAAAGGTCACCAAAGGTCACCCCAAAGGTCACCAAAGGTCACCAAAGGTCACCCCAAAGGTCACCAAAGGTCACCCCAAAGGTCACCAAAGGTCACCAAAGGTCACCAAAGGTCACCAAAGGTCACCAAAGGTCACCCCAAAGGTCACCAAAGGTCACCCCAAAGGTCACCAAAGGTCACCCCAAAGGTCACCAAAGGTCACCCCAAAGGTCACCAAAAGTCACCCCAAAGGTCACCAAAGGTCACCCCAAAGGTCACCAAAGGTCACCCCAAAGGTCACCAAAGGTCACCAAAGGTCACCAAAGGTCACCCCAAAGGTCACCAAAGGTCACCCCAAAGGTCACCAAAGGTCACCAAAGGTCACCAAAGGTCACCAAAGGTCACTAAAGGTCACCCCAAAGGTCACCAAAGGTCACCAAAGGTCACCAAAGGTCACCAAAGGTCACCAAAGGTCACCAAAGGTCACCCCAAAGGTCACCACAGGTCACCCCAAAGGTCACCCCAAAGGTCACCAAAAGTTACCAAAGGTCACCAAAAGTCACCCCAAAGGTCACCAAAGATCACCCCAAAGGTCACCAAAGGTCACCAAAGGTCACCCCAAAGGTCACCAAAGGTCACCCCAAACGTCACCAAAGGTCACCAAAGGTCACCCCAAAGGTCACCACAGGTCACCCCAAAGGTCACCCCAAAGGTCACCAAAAGTTACCAAAGGTCACCAAAAGTCACCCCAAAGGTCACCAAAGATCACCCCAAAGGTCACCAAAGGTCACCCCAAAAGTCACCAAAGGTCACCCCAAAGGTCACCAAAGGTCACCAAAGGTCACCAAAGGTCACCCCAAAGGTCACCAAAGGTCACCAAAGGTCACCAAAGGTCACCCCAAAGGTCACCAAAGGTCACCAAAGGTCACCAAAGGGCACCAAAGGTCACCAAAGGTCATCCCAAAGGTCACCAAAGGTCACCCCAAAGGTCACCAAAGGTCACCAAAGGTCACCAAAGGTCACCAAAGGTCACCAAAGGTCACCCCAAAGGTCACCAAAGGTCACCCCAAAGGTCACCAAAGGTCACCCCAAAGGTCACCAAAGGTCACCAAAGGTCACCCCAAAGGTCACCAAAGGTCACCCCAAAGGTCACCAAAGGTCACCAAAGGTCACCAAAGGTCACCAAAGGTCACCAGAGGTCATCCCAAAGGTCACCAAAGGTCCCCCAAAGGTCACCAAAGGTCACCAAAGGTCACCAAAGGTCACCAAAGGTCACCAAAGGTCACCCCAAAGGTCACCAAAGGTCACCCCAAAGGTCACCAAAGGTCACCCCAAAGGTCACCAAAGGTCACCAAAGGTCACCAAAGGTCACCCCAAAGGTCACCAAAGGTCACCAAAGGTCACCAAAGGTCACCAAAGGTCACCAAAGGTCACCCCAAAGGTCACCAAAGGTCACCCCAAAGGTCACCAAAGGTCACCCCAAAGGTCACCAAAGGTCACCAAAGGTCACCAAAGGTCACCCCAAAGGTCACCAAAGGTCACCAAAGGTCACCAAAGGTCACCAAAGGTCATCCCAAAGGTCACCAAAGGTCACCAAAGGTCACCAAAGGTCACCCCAAAGGTCACCAAAGGTCACCCCAAAGGTCACCAAAGGTCACCCCAAAGGTCACCAAAGGCACCAAAGGTCACCCCCAAAGGTCACCAAAGGTCACCCCAAAGGTCACCAAAGGTCACCAAAGGTCAGCAAAGGTCACCATAGGTCACCACAGGTCACCAAAGGTCACCCCAAAGGTCACCAAAGGTCACCAAAGGTCACCAAAGGTCACCAAAGGTCACCCCAAAGGTCACCAAAGGTCACCAAAGGTCACCCCAAAGGTCACTAAAGGTCACCCCAAAGGTCACCAAAGGTCACCAAAGGTCACCAAAGGTCACCAAAGGTCACCCCAAAGGTCACCAAAGGTCACCCCAAAGGTCACCAATGGTCACCAAAGGTCACCAAAGGTCACCCCAAAGGTCACCAAAGGTCACCCCCAAAGGTCACCAAAGGTCACCAAAGGTCACCAAAGGTCACCCCAAAGGTCACTAAAGGTCACCCCAAAGGTCACCAAAGGTCACCAAAGGTCACCCAAAGGTCACCAAAGGTCACCCAAAGGTCACCAAAGGTCACCAAAAGTCACCAAAGGTCACCGAAGGTCACCAAAGGTCACCCCAAAGGTCACCAAAGGTCACCAAAGGTTACCAAACGTCACCAAAGGTCACCAAAGGTCACCCCAAAGGTCACCAAAGGTCACCCCAAAGGTCACCAAAGGTCACCCCAAAGGTCACCAAAGGTCACCAAAGGTCACCCCAAAGGTCACCAAAGGTCACCCCAAAGGTCACCAAAGGTCACCAAAGGTCACCAAAGGTCACCAAAGGTCACCAAAGGTCATCCCAAAGGTCACCAAAGGTCACCCCAAAGGTCACCAAAGGTCACCAAAGGTCACCAAAGGTCACCAAAGGTCACCAAAGGTCACCCCAAAGGTCACCAAAGGTCACCCCAAAGGTCACCAAAGGTCACCAAAGGTCACCCCAAAGGTCACCAAAGGTCACCCCAAAGGTCACCAAAGGTCACCAAAGGTCACCAAAGGTCACCAAAGGTCATCCCAAAGGTCACCAAAGGTCACCCCAAAGGTCACCAAAGGTCACCAAAGGTCACCAAAGGTCACCAAAGGTCACCAAAGGTCACCAAAGGTCACCCCAAAGGTCACCAAAGGTCACCCCAAAGGTCACCAAAGGTCACCAAAGGTCACCCCAAAGGTCACCAAAGGTCACCCCAAAGGTCACCAAAGGTCACCAAAGGTCACCCCAAAGGTCACCAAAGGTCACCCCAAAGGTCACCAAAGGTCACCAAAGGTCACCAAAGGTCACCAAAGGTCATCCAAAGGTCACCAAAGGTCACCCCAAAGGTCACCAAAGGTCACCCCAAAGGTCACCAAAGGTCACCCCAAAGGTCACCAAAGGTCACCAAAGGTCACCCCAAAGGTCACCAAAGGTCACCCCAAAGGTCACCAAAGGTCACCAAAGGTCACCAAAGGTCACCAAAGGTCACCAAAGGTCATCCCAAAGGTCACCAAAGGTCACCCCAAAGGTCACCAAAGGTCACCAAAGGTCACCAAAGGTCACCAAAGGTCACCAAAGGTCACCCCAAAGGTCACCAAAGGTCACCCCAAAGGTCACCAAAGGTCACCCCAAAGGTCACCAAAGGTCACCAAAGGTCACCAAAGGTCACCCCAAAGGTCACCAAAGGTCACCAAAGGTCACCAAAGGTCACCAAAGGTCACCAAAGGTCATCCCAAAGGTCACCAAAGGTCACCCCAAAGGTCACCAAAGGTCACCAAAGGTCACAAAAGGTCACCAAAGGTCACCAAAGGTCACCAAAGGTCACCAAAGGTCACCACAGGTCACCAAAGGTCACCAAAGGTCACCAAAGGTCACCAAAGGTCACCAAAGGTCACCCCAAAGGTCACCAAAGGTCACCCCAAAGGTCACCAAAGGTCACCAAAGGTCATCCCAAAGGTCACCAAATGTCACCCCAAAGGTCACCAAAGGTCACCCCAAAGGTCACCAAAGGTCACCAAAGGTCACCAAAGGTCAGCAAAGGTCACCAAAGGTCAACAAAGGTAATCCCAAAGGTCACCAAAGGTCACCCCAAAGGTCACCAAAGGTCACCAAAGGTCACCCCAAAGGTCACCAAAGGTCACCCCAAAGGTCACCAAAGGTCACCCCAAAGGTCACCAAAGGTCACCAAAGGTCACCCCAAAGGTCACCAAAGGTCACCCCAAAGGTCACCAAAGGTCACCAAAGGTCACCAAAGGTCAGCAAAGGTCACCAAAGGTCACCACAGGTCACCAAAGGTCACCCCAAAGGTCACCAAAGGTCACCAAAGGTCACCAAAGGTCACCAAAGGTCACCCCAAAGGTCACCAAAGGCCACCAAAGGTCACCCCAAAGGTCACTAAAGGTCACCCCAAAGGTCACCAAAGGTCACCAAAGGTCACCAAAGGTCACCCCAAAGGTCACCAAAGGTCACCCCAAAGGTCACCAATGGTCACCAAAGGTCACCAAAGGTCACCCCAAAGGTCACCAAAGGTCACCCCAAAGGTCACCAAAGGTCACCAAAGGTCACCAAAGGTCACCCCAAAGGTCACTAAAGGTCACTCCAAAGGTTACCAAAGGTCACCAAAGGTCACCCCAAAGGTCACCAAAGGTCACCCCCAAAGGTCACCAAAGGTTACCAAAGGTCACCAAAGGTCACCGAAGGTCACCAAAGGTCACCCCAAAGGTCACCACAGGTCACCCCAAAGGTCACCCCAAAGGTCACCAAAAGTTACCAAAGGTCACCAAAAGTCACCCCAAAGGTCACCAAAGATCACCCCAAAGGTCACCAAAGGTCACCAAAGGTCACCCCAAAGGTCACTAAAGGTCACCCCAAACGTCACCAAAGGTCACCAAAGGTCACCCCAAAGGTCACCACAGGTCACCCCAAAGGTCACCCCAAAGGTCACCAAAAGTTACCAAAGGTCACCAAAAGTCACCCCAAAGGTCACCAAAGATCACCCCAAAGGTCACCAAAGGTCACCCCAAAAGTCACCAAAGGTCACCCGAAAGGTCACCAAAGGTCACCAAAGGTCACCAAAGGTCACCCCAAAGGTCACCAAAGGTCACCAAAGGTCACCAAAGGTCACCCCAAAGGTCACCAAAGGTCACCAAAGGTCACCAAAGGTCACCAAAGGTCACCAAAGGTCACCAAAGGTCATCACAAAGGTCACCAAAGGCCACCCCAAAGGTCACCAAAGGTCACCAAAGGTCACCAAAGGTCACCAAAGGTCACCAAAGGTCACCCCAAAGGTCACCAAAGGTCACCCCAAAGGTCACCAAAGGTCACCCCAAAGGTCACCAAAGGTCACCAAAGGTCACCCAAAGGTCACCAAAGGTCACCCCAAAAGTCACCAAAGGTCACCAAAGGTCACCAAAGGTCAGCAAAGGTCACCAAAGGTCACCACAGGTCACCAAAGGTCACCCCAAAGGTCACCAAAGGTCACCAAAGGTCACCAAAGGTCACCAAAGGTCACCCCAAAGGTCACCAAAGGTCACCCCAAAGGTCACTAAAGGTCACCCCAAAGGTCACCAAAGGTCACCAAAGGTCACCAAAGGTCACCCCAAAGGTCACCAAAGGTCACCCCAAAGGTCACCAAAGGTCACCAAAGGTCACCAAAGGTCACCCCAAAGGTCACTAAAGGTCACCCCAAAGGTCACCAAAGGTCACCAAAGGTCACCCCAAAGGTCACCAAAGGTCACCCCAAAGGTCACCAAATGTCACCAAAGGTCACCAAAGGTCACCGAAGGTCACCAAAGGTCACCCCAAAGGTCACCACAGGTCACCCCAAAGGTCACCCCAAAGGTCACCAAAAGTCACCCCAAAGGTCACCAAAGATCACCCCAAAGGTCACCAAAGGTCACCAAAGGTCACCCCAAAGGTCACCAAAGGTCACCCCAAACGTCACCAAAGGTCACCAACGGTCACCCCAAAGGTCACCACAGGTCACCCCAAAGGTCACCCCAAACGTCACCCCAAAGGTCACCAAAAGTTACCAAAGGTCACCAAAAGTCACTCCAAAGGTCACCAAAGATCACCCCAAAGGTCACCAAAGGTCACCCCAAAAGTCACCAAAGGTCACACCAAAGGTCACCAAAGGTCACCAAAGGTCACCAAAGGTCACCCCAAAGGTCACCAAAGGTCACCAAAGGTCACCAAAGGTCACCCCAAAGGTCACCAAAGGTCACCAAAGGTCACCAAAGGTCACCAAAGGTCACCAAAGGTCATCCCAAAGGTCACCAAAGGTCACCCCAAAGGTCACCAAAGGTCACCAAAGGTCACCAAGGTCACCAAAGGTCACCAAAGGTCACCAAAGGTCACCCCAAAGGTCACCAAAGGTCACCCCAAAGGTCACCAAAGGTCACCCCAAAGGTCACCAAAGGTCACCAGAGGTCACCAAAGGTCACCAAAGGTCACCAAAGGTCACCCCAAAGGTCACCAAAGGTTACCAAAGGTCACCAAAGGTCACCAAAGGTCACCCCAAAGGTCACCAAAGGTCACCAAAGGTCACCAAAGGTCACCAAAGGTCACCAAAGGTCACCAAAGGTCACCAAAGGTCATCCCAAAGGTCACCAAAGGTCACCCCAAAGGTCACCAAAGGTCACCAAAGGTCACCAAAGGTCACCAAAGGTCACCCCAAAGGTCACCAAAGGTCACCCCAAAGGTCACCAAAGGTCACCCCAAAGGTCACCAAAGGTCACCCCAAAGGTCACCAAAGGTCACCAGAGGTCACCAAAGGTCACCAAAGGTCACCAAAGGTCACCCCAAAGGTCACCAAAGGTCACCAAAGGTCACCAAAGGTCACCCCAAAGGTCACCAAAGGTCACCAAAGGTCACCAAAGGTCACCAAAGGTCACCAAAGGTCACCAAAGGTCACCAAAGGTCACCAAAGGTCATCCCAAAGGTCACCAAAGGTCACCCAAGTCACCAAAGGTCACCAAAGGTCACAAAGGTCACCAAAGGTCACCAAAGGTCACCCAAAGGTCACCAAAGGTCACCCCAAAGGTCACCAAAGGTCACCCCAAAGGTCACCAAAGGTCACCAAAGGTCACCCCAAAGGTCACCAAAGGTCAACCCAAAGGTCACCAAAGGTCACCAAAGGTCACCAAAGGTCACCAAAGGTCATCCCAAAGGTCACCAAAGGTCACCCCAAAGGTCACCAAAGGTCACCAAAGGTCACCAAAGGTCACCAAAGGTCACCCCAAAGGTCACCAAAGGTCACCCCAAAGGTCACCAAAGGTCACCCCAAAGGTCACCAAAGGTCACCAAAGGTCACCAAAGGTCACCCCAAAGGTCACCAAAGGTCACCAAAGGTCACCAAAGGTCACCAAAGGTCACCAAAGGTCATCCCAAAGGTCACCAAAGGTCACCCCAAAGGTCACCAAAGGTCACCAAAGGTCACCAAAGGTCACCAAAGGTCACCAAAAGTCACCCCAAAGGTCACCAAAGGTCACCCAAGGGTCACCAAAGGTCACCCCAAAGGTCACCAAAGGTCACCAAAGGTCACCCCAAAGGTCACCAAAGGTCACCCCAAAGGTCACCAAAGGTCACCAAAGGTCACCAAGGGTCAGCAAAGGTCACCAAAGGTCACCACAGGTCACCAAAGGTCACCCCAAAGGTCACCAAAGGTCACCAAAGGTCACCAAAGGTCACCAAAGGTCACCCCAAAGGTCACCAAGGTCACCAAAGGTCACCCCAAAGGTCACTAAAGGTCACCCCAAAGGTCACCAAAGGTCACCAAAGGTCACCAAAGGTCACCCCAAAGGTCACCAAAGGTCACCCCAAAGGTCACCAATGGTCACCAAAGGTCACCAAAGGTCACCCCAAAGGTCACCAAAGGTCACCCCAAAGGTCACCAAAGGTCACCCCAAAGGTCACCAAAGGTCACCCCAAAGGTCACCAAAGGTCACCAAAGGTCACCCCAAAGGTCACCAAAGGTCACCCCAAAGGTCACCAAAGGTCACCAAAGGTCACCAAAGGTCACCAAAGGTCACCAAAGGTCACCCCAAAGGTCACCAAAGGTCACCCCAAAGGTCACCAAAGGTCACCCCAAAGGTCACCAAAGGTCACCCCAAAGGTCACCAAAAGTCACCCCAAAGGTCACCAAAGGTCACCCCAAAGGTCACCAAAGGTCACCCCAAAGGTCACCAAAGGTCACCAAAGGTCACCAAAGGTCACCCCAAAGGTCACCAAAGGTCACCCCAAAGGTCACCAAAGGTCACCAAAGGTCACCAAAGGTCACCAAAGGTCACTAAAGGTCACCCCAAAGGTCACCAAAGGTCACCAAAGGTCACCAAAGGTCACCAAAGGTCACCCCAAAGGTCACCACAGGTCACCCCTAAGGTCACCCCAAAGGTCACCAAAAGTTACCAAAGGTCACCAAAAGTCACCCCAAAGGTCACCAAAGATCACCCCAAAGGTCACCAAATGTCACCAAAGGTCACCCCAAAGGTCACCAAAGGTCACCCCAAACGTCACCAAAGGTCACCCCAAAGGTCACCACAGGTCACCCCAAAGGTCACCCCAAAGGTCACCAAAAGTTACCAAAGGTCACCAAAAGTCACCCCAAAGGTCACCAAAGATCACCCCAAAGGTCACCAAAGGTCACCCCAAAAGTCACCAAAGGTCACCCCAAAGGTCACCAAAGGTCACCAAAGGTCACCAAAGGTCACCCCAAAGGTCACCAAAGGTCACCAAAGGTCACCAAAGGTCACCCCAAAGGTCACCAAAGGTCACCAAAGGTCACCAAAGGTCACCAAAGGTCACCAAAGGTCATCCCAAAGGTCACCAAAGGTCACCCCAAAGGTCACCAAGGGTCACCAAAGGTCACCAAAGGTCACCAAAGGTCACCAAAGGTCACCCCAAAGGTCACCAAAGGTCACCCCAAAGGTCACCAAAGGTCACCCCAAAGGTCACCAAAGGTCACCAAAGGTCACCCCAAAGGTCACCAAAGGTCACCCCAAAGGTCACCAAAGGTCACCAAAGGTCACCAAAGGTCACCAAAGGTCACCAGAGGTCATCCCAAAGGTCACCAAAGGTCCCCCAAAGGTCACCAAAGGTCACCAAAGGTCACCAAAGGTCACCAAAGGTCACCAAAGGTCACCCCAAAGGTCACCAAAGGTCACCCCAAAGGTCACCAAAGGTCACCCCAAAGGTCACCAAAGGTCACCAAAGGTCACCAAAGGTCACCCCAAAGGTCACCAAAGGTCACCAAAGGTCACCAAAGGTCACCAAAGGTCACCAAAGGTCACCCCAAAGGTCACCAAAGGTCACCCCAAAGGTCACCAAAGGTCACCCCAAAGGTCACCAAAGGTCACCAAAGGTCACCAAAGGTCACCCCAAAGGTCACCAAAGGTCACCAAAGGTCACCAAAGGTCACCAAAGGTCATCCCAAAGGTCACCAAAGGTCACCCCAAAGGTCACCAAAGGTCACCAAAGCTCACCAAAGGTCACCCCAAAGGTCACCAAAGGTCACCCCAAAGGTCACCAAAGGTCACCCCAAAGGTCACCAAAGGTCACCAAAGGTCACCCCAAAGGTCACCAAAGGTCACCCCAAAGGTCACCAAAGGTCACCAAAGGTCAGCAAAGGTCACCAAAGGTCACCACAGGTCACCAAAGGTCACCCCAAAGGTCACCAAAGGTCACCAAAGGTCACCAAAGGTCACCAAAGGTCACCCCAAAGGTCACCAAAGGTCACCAAAGGTCACCCCAAAGGTCACTAAAGGTCACCCCAAAGGTCACCAAAGGTCACCAAAGGTCACCAAAGGTCACCAAAGGTCACCCCAAAGGTCACCAAAGGTCACCCCAAAGGTCACCAATGGTCACCAAAGGTCACCAAAGGTCACCCCAAAGGTCACCAAAGGTCACCCCAAAGGTCACCAAAGGTCACCAAAGGTCACCAAAGGTCACCCCAAAGGTCACTAAAGGTCACCCCAAAGGTCACCAAAGGTCACCAAAGGTCACCCCAAAGGTCACCAAAGGTCACCCCAAAGGTCACCAAAGGTCACCCCAAAGGTCACCAAAGGTCACCAAAGGTCACCAAAGGTCACCGAAGGTCACCAAAGGTCACCCCAAAGGTCACCACAGGTCACCCCAAAGGTCACCCCAAAGGTCACCAAAAGTTACCAAAGGTCACCAAAAGTCACCCCAAAGGTCACCAAAGACCACCCCAAAGGTCACCAAAGGTCACCAAAGGTCACCCCAAAGGTCACCAAAGGTCACCCCAAACGTCACCAAAGGTCACCAAAGGTCACCCCAAAGGTCACCAAAAGTTACCAAAGGTCACCAAAAGTCACCCCAAAGGTCACCAAAGATCACCCCAAAGGTCACCAAAGGTCACCCCAAAAGTCACCAAAGGTCACCCCAAAGGTCACCAAAGGTCACCAAAGGTCACCAAAGGTCACCCCAAAGGTCACCAAAGGTCACCAAAGGTCACCAAAGGTCACCCCAAAGGTTACCAAAGGTCACCAAAGGTCACCAAGGGTCACCAAAGGTCACCAAAGGTCATCCCAAAGGTCACCAAGGGTCACCCCAAAGGTCACCAAAGGTCACCAAAGGTCACCAAAGGTCACCAAAGGTCACCCCAAAGGTCACCAAAGGTCACCAAAGGTCACCCCAAAGGTCACCAAAGGTCACCCCAAAGGTCACCAAAGGTCACCAAAGGTCACCAAAGGTCACCAAAGGTCACCAAAGGTCATCCCAAAGGTCACCAAAGGTCACCCCAAAGGTCACCAAAGGTCACCAAAGGTCACCAAAGGTCACCAAAGGTCACCAAAGGTCACCCCAAAGGTCACCAAAGGTCACCCCAAAGGTCACCAAAGGTCACCCCAAAGGTCACCAAAGGTCACCAAAGGTCACCAAAGGTCACCCCAAAGGTCACCAAAGGTCACCCCAAAGGTCACCAAAGGTCACCCCAAAGGTCACCAAAGGTCACCAAAGGTCACCCCAAAGGTCACCAAAGGTCACCCCAAAGGTCACCAAAGGTCACCAAAGGTCACCAAAGGTCACCAAAGGTCACCAAAGGTCATCCCAAAGGTCACCAAAGGTCACCCCAAAGGTCAGCAAAGGTCACCAAAGGTCACCAAAGGTCACCAAAGGTCACCAAAGGTCACCCCAAAGGTCACCAAAGGTCACCCCAAAGGTCACCAAAGGTCACCCCAAAGGTCACCAAAGGTCACCAAAGGTCACCAAAGGTCACCCCAAAGGTCACCAAAGGTCACCAAAGGTCACCAAAGGTCATCCCAAAGGTCACCAAAGGTCACCCCAAAGGTCACCAAAGGTCACCAAAGGTCACCAAAGGTCACCAAAGGTCACCAAAAGTCACCAAAGGTCACCAAAAGTCACCACAGGTCACCAAAGGTCACCAAAGGTCACCAAAGGTCACCAAAGGTCACCAAAGGTCACCCCAAAGGTCACCAAAGGTCACCCCAAAGGTCACCAAAGGTCACCAAAGGTCATCCCAAAGGTCACCAAAGGTCACCCCAAAGGTCACCAAAGGTCACCCCAAAGGTCACCAAAGGTCACCAAAGGTCACCAAAGGTCAGCAAAGGTCACCAAAGGTCAACAAAGGTAATCCCAAAGGTCACCAAATGTCACCCCAAAGGTCACCAAAGGTCACCAAAGGTCACCAAAGGTCACCAAAGGTCACCCCAAAGGTCACCAAAGGTCACCCCAAAGGTCACCAAAGGTCACCCCAAAGGTCACCAAAGGTCACCAAAGGTCACCCCAAAGGTCACCAAAGGTCACCCCAAAGGTCACCAAAGGTCACCAAAGGTCAGCAAAGGTCACCAAAGGTCACCACAGGTCACCAAAGGTCACCCCAAAGGTCACCAAAGGTCACCAAAGGTCACCAAAGGTCACCCCAAAGGTCACCAAAGGCCACTAAAGGTCACCAAAGGTCACCCCAAAGGTCACCAAAGGTCACCAAAGGTCACCCCAAAGGTCACCAAAGGTCACCCCAAAGGTCACCAAAGGTCACCAAAGGTCACCAAAGGTCACCAAAGGTCACCAAAGGTCACCAAAGGTCATCCCAAAGATCACCAAAGGTCACCCCAAAGGTCACCAAAGGTCACCAAAGGTCACCAAAGGTCACCAAAGGTCACCAAAGGTCACCCCAAAGGTCACCAAAGGTCACCCCAAAGGTCACCAAAGGTCACCCCAAAGGTCACCAAAGGTCACCAAAGGTCACCCCAAAGGTCACCACAGGTCACCCCAAAGGTCACCCCAAAGGTCACCAAAAGTTACCAAAGGTCACCAAAAGTCACCCCAAAGGTCACCAAAGATCACCCCAAAGGTCACCAAAGGTCACCCCAAAAGTCACCAAAGGTCACCCCAAAGGTCACCAAAGGTCACCAAAGGTCACCAAAGGTCACCCCAAAGGTCACCAAAGGTCACCAAAGGTCACCAAAGGTCACCCCAAAGGTCACCAAAGGTCACCAAAGGTCACCAAAGGTCACCAAAGGTCACCAAAGGTCATCCCAAAGGTCACCAAGGGTCACCCCAAAGGTCACCAAAGGTCACCAAAGGTCACCAAACGTCACCAAAGGTCACCAAAGGTCACCCCAAAGGTCACCAAAGGTCACCCCAAAGGTCACCAAAGGTCACCCCAAAGGTCACCAAAGGTCACCAAAGGTCACCCCAAAGGTCACCAAAGGTCACCCCAAAGGTCACCAAAGGTCACCAAAGGTCACCAAAGGTCACCAAAGGTCACCAAAGGTCATCCCAAAGGTCACCAAAGGTCACCCCAAAGGTCACCAAAGGTCACCAAAGGTCACCAAAGGTCACCAAAGGTCACCAAAGGTCACCCCAAAGGTCACCAAAGGTCACCCCAAAGGTCACCAAAGGTCACCAAAGGTCACCCCAAAGGTCACCAAAGGTCACCCCAAAGGTCACCAAAGGTCACCAAAGGTCACCAAAGGTCACCAAAGGTCACCAAAGGTCATCCCAAAGGTCACCAAAGGTCACCCCAAAGGTCACCAAAGGTCACCAAAGGTCACCAAAGGTCACCAAAGGTCACCAAAGGTCACCAAAGGTCACCCCAAAGGTCACCAAAGGTCACCCCAAAGGTCACCAAAGGTCACCCCAAAGGTCACCAAAGGTCACCAAAGGTCACCAAAGGTCACCCCAAAGGTCACCAAAGGTCACCCCAAAGGTCACCAAAGGTCACCCCAAAGGTCACCAAAGGTCACCAAAGGTCACCCCAAAGGTCACCAAAGGTCACCCCAAAGGTCACCAAAGGTCACCAAAGGTCACCAAAGGTCACCAAAGGTCACCAAAGGTCATCCCAAAGGTCACCAATGGTCACCCCAAAGGTCACCAAAGGTCACCAAAGGTCACCAAAGGTCACCAAAGGTCACCAAAGGTCACCCCAAAGGTCACCAAAGGTCACCCCAAAGGTCACCAAAGGTCACCCCAAAGGTCACCAAAGGTCACCAAAGGTCACCAAAGGTCACCCCAAAGGTCACCAAAGGTCACCAAAGGTCACCAAAGGTCACCAAAGGTCATCCCAAAGGTCACCAAAGGTCACCCCAAAGGTCACCAAAGGTCACCAAAGGTCACAAAAGGTCACCAAAGGTCACCAAAGGTCACCAAAGGTCACCAAAGGTCACCACAGGTCACCAAAGGTCACCAAAGGTCACCAAAGGTCACCAAAGGTCACCAAAGGTCACCCCAAAGGTCACCAAAGGTCACCCCAAAGGTCACCAAAGGTCACCAAAGGTCATCCCAAAGGTCACCAAAGGTCACCCCAAAGGTCACCAAAGGTCACCCCAAAGGTCACCAAAGGTCACCAAAGGTCACCAAAGGTCAGCAAAGGTCACCAAAGGTCAACAAAGGTAATCCCAAAGGTCACCAAAGGTCACCCCAAAGGTCACCAAAGGTCACCAAAGGTCACCAAAGGTCACCAAAGGTCACCCCAAAGGTCACCAAAGGTCACCCCAAAGGTCACCAAAGGTCACCCCAAAGGTCACCAAAGGTCACCAAAGGTCACCCCAAAGGTCACCAAAGGTCACCCCAAAGGTCACCAAAGGTCACCAAAGGTCACCAAAGGTCAGCAAAGGTCACCAAAGGTCACCACAGGTCACCAAAGGTCACCCCAAAGGTCACCAAAGGTCACCAAAGGTCACCAAAGGTCACCAAAGGTCACCCCAAAGGTCACCAAAGGCCACCAAAGGTCACCCCAAAGGTCACTAAAGGTCACCCCAAAGGTCACCAAAGGTCACCAAAGGTCACCAAAGGTCACCAAAGGTCACCCCAAAGGTCACCAAAGGTCACCCCAAATGTCACCAATGGTCACCAAAGGTCACCAAAGGTCACCCCAAAGGTCACCAAAGGTCACCCCAAAGGTCACCAAAGGTCACCAAAGGTCACCAAAGGTCACCCCAAAGGTCACTAAAGGTCACTCCAAAGGTCACCAAAGGTCACCAAAGGTCACCCCAAAGGTCACCAAAGGTCACCCCAAAGGTCACCAAAGGTTACCAAAGGTCACCAAAGGTCACCGAAGGTCACCAAAGGTCACCCCAAAGGTCACCACAGGTCACCCCAAAGGTCACCCCAAAGGTCACCAAAAGTTACCAAAGGTCACCAAAAGTCACCCCAAAGGTCACCAAAGATCACCCCAAAGGTCACCAAAGGTCACCAAAGGTCACCCCAAAGGTCACCAAAGGTCACCCCAAACGTCACCAAAGGTCACCAAAGGTCACCCCAAAGGTCACCACAGGTCACCCCAAAGGTCACCCCAAAGGTCACCAAAAGTTACCAAAGGTCACCAAAAGTCACCCCAAAGGTCACCAAAGATCACCCCAAAGGTCACCAAAGGTCACCCCAAAAGTCACCAAAGGTCACCCGAAAGGTCACCAAAGGTCACCAAAGGTCACCAAAGGTCACCCCAAAGGTCACCAAAGGTCACCAAAGGTCACCAAAGGTCACCCCAAAGGTCACCAAAGGTCACCAAAGGTCACCAAAGGTCACCAAAGGTCACCAAAGGTCACCAAAGGTCATCACAAAGGTCACCAAAGGCCACCCCAAAGGTCAAAGGTCACCAAAGGTCACCAAAGGTCACCAAAGGTCACCCCAAAGGTCACCAAAGGTCACCCCAAAGGTCACCAAAGGTCACCCCAAAGGTCACCAAAGGTCACCAAAGGTCACCCCAAAGGTCACCAAAGGTCACCCCAAAGGTCACCAAAGGTCACCAAAGGTCACCAAAGGTCAGCAAAGGTCACCAAAGGTCACCACAGGTCACCAAAGGTCACCCCAAAGGTCACCAAAGGTCACCAAAGGTCACCAAAGGTCACCAAAGGTCACCCCAAAGGTCACCAAAGGTCACCAAAGGTCACCCCAAAGGTCACTAAAGGTCACCCCAAAGGTCACCAAAGGTCACCAAAGGTCACCAAAGGTCACCAAAGGTCACCCCAAAGGTCACCAAAGGTCACCCCAAAGGTCACCAATGGTCACCAAAGGTCACCAAAGGTCACCCCAAAGGTCACCAAAGGTCACCCCAAAGGTCACCAAAGGTCACCAAAGGTCACCAAAGGTCACCCCAAAGGTCACTAAAGGTCACCCCAAAGGTCACCAAAGGTCACCAAAGGTCACCCCAAAGGTCACCAAAGGTCACCCCAAAGGTCACCAAAGGTCACCAAAGGTCACCAAAGGTCACCGAAGGTCACCAAAGGTCACCCCAAAGGTCACCACAGGTCACCCCAAAGGTCACCCCAAAGGTCACCAAAAGTCACCCAAAGGTCACCAAAGATCACCCCAAAGGTCACCAAAGGTCACCAAAGGTCACCCCAAAGGTCACCAAAGGTCACCCCAAACGTCACCAAAGGTCACCAACGGTCACCCCAAAGGTCACCACAGGTCACCCCAAAGGTCACCCCAAAGGTCACCCCAAAGGTCACCAAAAGTTACCAAAGGTCACCAAAAGTCACCCCAAAGGTCACCAAAGATCACCCCAAAGGTTACCAAAGGTCACCCCAAAAGTCACCAAAGGTCACACCAAAGGTCACCAAAGGTCACCAAAGGTCACCAAAGGTCACCCCAAAGGTCACCAAAGGTCACCAAAGGTCACCAAAGGTCACCCCAAAGGTCACCAAAGGTCACCAAAGGTTACCAAAGGTCACCAAAGGTCACCAAAGGTCATCCCAAAGGTCACCAAAGGTCACCCCAAAGGTCACCAAAGGTCACCAAAGGTCACCAAAGGTCACCAAAGGTCACCAAAGGTCACCAAAGGTCACCAAAGGTCACCCCAAAGGTCACCACAGGTCACCCCAAAGGTCACCCCAAAGGTCACCAAAAGTCACCCCAAAGGTCACCAAAGATCACCCCAAAGGTCACCAAAGGTCACCAAAGGTCACCCCAAAGGTCACCAAAGGTCACCCCAAACGTCACCAAAGGTCACCAACGGTCACCCCAAAGGTCACCACAGGTCACCCCAAAGGTCACCCCAAAGGTCACCCCAAAGGTCACCAAAAGTTACCAAAGGTCACCAAAAGTCACCCCAAAGGTCACCAAAGATCACCCCAAAGGTTACCAAAGGTCACCCCAAAAGTCACCAAAGGTCACACCAAAGGTCACCAAAGGTCACCAAAGGTCACCAAAGGTCACCCCAAAGGTCACCAAAGGTCACCAAAGGTCACCAAAGGTCACCCCAAAGGTCACCAAAGGTCACCAAAGGTTACCAAAGGTCACCAAAGGTCACCAAAGGTCATCCCAAAGGTCACCAAAGGTCACCCCAAAGGTCACCAAAGTCACCAAGGTCCAAAGTCACCAAAGGTCACCCAAAGGTCACCAAAGGTCACCCCAAGGTCACCAAGGTCACCAGAGGTCACCAAAGGTCACCAAAGGTCACCAAAGGTCACCCCAAAGGTCACCAAAGGTCACCAAAGGTCACCAAAGGTCACCAAAGGTCACCAAAGGTCACCCCAAAGGTCACCAAAGGTCACCCCAAAGGTCACCAAAGGTCACCAAAGGTCACCAAAGGTCACCAAAGGTCACCAAAGGTCACCCCAAAGGTCACCAAAGGTCACCCCAAAGGTCACCAAAGGTCACCCCAAAGGTCACCAAAGGTCACCAAAGGTCACCAAAGGTCACCCCAAAGGTCACCAAAGGTCACCCCAAAGGTCACTAAAGGTCACCCCAAAGGTCACCAAAGGTCACCAAAGGTCACCAAAGGTCACCAAAGGTCACCAAAGGTCACCAAAGGTCACCAAAGGTCACCCCAAAGGTCACCAAAGGTCACCCCAAAGGTCCCCAAAGGTCACCCCAAAGGTCACCAAAGGTCACCAGAGGTCACCAAAGGTCACCAAAGGTCACCAGAGGTCACCAAAGGTCACCAAAGGTCACCAAAGGTCACCCCAAAGGTCACCAAAGGTCACCAAAGGTCACCAAAGGTCACCCCAAAGGTCACCAAACATCACCCCAAAGGTCACCAAAGGTCACCCCAAAAGTCACCAAAGGTCACCCCAAAGGTCACCAAAGGTCACCAAAGGTCACCAAAGGTCACCCCAAAGGTCACCAAAGGTCACCAAAGGTCACCAAAGGTCACCCCAAAGGTCACCAAAGGTCACCAAAGGTCACAAAATCTCACCAAAGGTCACCAAAGGTCATCCCAAAGGTCACCAAGGGTCACCCCAAAGGTCACCAAAGGTCACCAAAGGTCACCAAACGTCACCAAAGGTCACCAAAGGTCACCCCAAAGGTCACCAAAGGTCACCCCAAAGGTCACCAAAGGTCACCCCAAAGGTCACCAAAGGTCACCAAAAGTCACCCCAAAGGTCACCAAAGGTCACCCCAAAGGTCACCAAAGGTCACCAAAGGTTACCAAAGGTCACCAAAGGTCACCAAAGGTCATCCCAAAGGTCACCAAAGGTCACCCCAAAGGTCACCAAAGGTCACCAAAGGTCACCAAAGGTCACCAAAGGTCACCAAAGGTCACCCCAAAGGTCACCAAAGGTCACCCCAAAGGTCACCAAAGGTCACCAAAGGTCACCCCAAAGGTCACCAAAGGTCACCCCAAAGGTCACCAAAGGTCACCAAAGGTCACCAAAGGTCACCAAAGGTCACCAAAGGTCACCCCAAAGGTCACCAAAGGTCACCAAAGGTCACCAAATGTCACCAAAGGTCACCAAAGGTCACCAAAGGTCACCCCAAAGGTCACCAAAGGTCACCCCAAAGGTCACCAAAGGTCACCCCAAAGGTCACCAAAGGTCACCAAAGGTCACCAAAGGTCACCCCAAAGGTCACCAAAGGTCACCCCAAAGGTCACCAAAGGTCACCCCAAAGGTCACCAAAGGTCACCAAAGGTCACCCCAAAGGTCACCAAAGGTCACCCCAAAGGTCACCAAAGGTCACCAAAGGTCACCAAAGGTCACCAAAGGTCACCAAAGGTCATCCCATAGGTCACCAAAGGTCACCCCAAAGGTCACCAAAGGTCACCAAAGGTCACCAAAGGTCACCAAAGGTCACCAAAGGTCACCCCAAAGGTCACCAAAGGTCACCCCAAAGGTCACCAAAGGTCACCCCAAAGGTCACCAAAGGTCACCAAAGGTCACCAAAGGTCACCCCAAAGGTCACCAAAGGTCACCCCAAAGGTCACCAAAGGTCACCAAAGGTCATCCCAAAGGTCACCAAAGGTCACCCCAAAGGTCACCAAAGGTCACCCCAAAGGTCACCAAAGGTCACCAAAGGTCACCAAAGGTCAGCAAAGGTCACCAAAGGTCAACAAAGGTAATCCCAAAGGTCACCAAAGGTCACCCCAAAGGTCACCAAAGGTCACCAAAGGTCACCAAAGGTCACCAAAGGTCACCCCAAAGGTCACCAAAGGTCACCCCAAAGGTCACCAAAGGTCACCCCAAAGGTCACCAAAGGTCACCAAAGGTCACCCCAAAGGTCACCAAAGGTCACCCCAAAGGTCACCAAAGGTCACCAAAGGTCACCAAAGGTCAGCAAAGGTCACCAAAGGTCACCACAGGTCACCAAAGGTCACCCCAAAGGTCACCAAAGGTCACCAAAGGTCACCAAAGGTCACCAAAGGTCACCCCAAAGGTCACCAAAGGCCACCAAAGGTCACCCCAAAGGTCACCAAAGGTCACCAAAGGTCACCAAAGGTCACCAAAGGTCACCCCAAAGGTCACCAAAGGTCACCCCAAAGGTCACCAATGGTCACCAAAGGTCACCAAAGGTCACCCCAAAGGTCACCAAAGGTCACCCCAAAGGTCACCAAAGGTCACCAAAGGTCACCAAAGGTCACCCCAAAGGTCACTAAAGGTCACCCCAAAGGTCACCAAAGGTCACCAAAGGTCACCCCAAAGGTCACCAAAGGTCACCCCAAAGGTCACCAAAGGTCACCAAAGGTCACCAAAGGTCACCGAAGGTCACCAAAGGTCACCCCAAAGGTCACCACAGGTCACCCCAAAGGTCACCCCAAAGGTCACCAAAAGTCACCCCAAAGGTCACCAAAGATCACCCCAAAGGTCACCAAAGGTCACCAAAGGTCACCCCAAAGGTCACCAAAGGTCACCCCAGACGTCACCAAAGGTCACCAACGGTCACCCCAAAGGTCACCACAGGTCACCCCAAAGGTCACCCCAAAGGTCACCCCAAAGGTCACCAAAAGTTACCAAAGGTCACCAAAAGTCACCCCAAAGGTCACCAAAGATCACCCCAAAGGTTACCAAAGGTCACCCCAAAAGTCACCAAAGGTCACACCAAAGGTCACCAAAGGTCACCAAAGGTCACCAAAGGTCACCCCAAAGGTCACCAAAGGTCACCAAAGGTCACCAAAGGTCACCCCAAAGGTCACCAAAGGTCACCAAAGGTTACCAAAGGTCACCAAAGGTCACCAAAGGTCATCCCAAAGGTCACCAAAGGTCACCCCAAAGGTCACCAAAGGTCACCAAAGGTCACCAAAGTTCACCAAAGGTCACCAAAGGTCACCAAAGGTCACCAAAGGTCACCCCAAAGGTCACCAAAGGTCACCCCAAAGGTCACCAAAGGTCACCCCAAAGGTCACCAAAGGTCACCAGAGGTCACCAAAGGTCACCAAAGGTCACCAAAGGTCACCCCAAAGGTCACCAAAGGTCACCAAAGGTCACCAAAGGTCACCAAAGGTCACCCCAAGGGTCACCAAAGGTCACCAGAGGTCACCAAAGGTCACCAAAGGTCACCAAAGGTCACCCCAAAGGTCACCAAAGGTCACCAAAGGTCACCAAAGGTCACCAAAGGTCACCCCAAGGGTCACTAAAGGTCACCAAAGGTCACCAAAGGTCACCCCAAAGGTCACCAAAGGTCACCCCAAAGGTCACCAAAGGTCACCAAAGGTCACCAAAGGTCACCAAAGGTCACCAAAGGTCACCCCAAAGGTCACCAAAGGTCACCCCAAAGGTCACCAAAGGTCACCCCAAAGGTCACCAAAGGTCACCAAAGGTCACCAAAGGTCACCCCAAAGGTCACCAAAGGTCACCCCAAAGGTCACTAAAGGTCACCCCAAAGGTCACCAAAGGTCACCAAAGGTCACCAAAGGTCACCAAAGGTCACCAAAGGTCACCAAAGGTCACCAAAGGTCACCCCAAAGGTCACCAAAGGTCACCCCAAAGGTCACCAAAGGTCACCCCAAAGGTCACCAAAGGTCACCAGAGGTCACCAAAGGTCACCAAAGGTCACCAGAGGTCACCAAAGGTCACCAAAGGTCACCAAAGGTCACCCCAAAGGTCACCAAAGGTCACCAAAGGTCACCAAAGGTCACCCCAAAGGTCACCAAAGGTCACCCCAAAGGTCACCAAAGGTCACCAGAGGTCACCAAAGGTCACCAAAGGTCACCAAAGGTCACCCCAAAGGTCACCAAAGATCACCCCAAAGGTCACCAAAGGTCACCCCAAAAGTCACCAAAGGTCACCCCAAAGGTCACCAAAGGTCACCAAAGGTCACCAAAGGTCACCCCAAAGGTCACCAAAGGTCACCAAAGGTCACCAAAGGTCACCCCAAAGGTCACCAAAGGTCACCAAAGGTCACAAAAGGTCACCAAAGGTCACCAAAGGTCATCCCAAAGGTCACCAAGGGTCACCCCAAAGGTCACCAAAGGTCACCAAAGGTCACCAAACGTCACCAAAGGTCACCAAAGGTCACCCCAAAGGTCACCAAAGGTCACCCCAAAGGTCACCAAAGGTCACCCCAAAGGTCACCAAAGGTCACCAAAAGTCACCCCAAAGGTCACCAAAGGTCACCCCAAAGGTCACCAAAGGTCACCAAAGGTCACCAAAGGTCACCAAAGGTCACCAAAGGTCATCCCAAAGGTCACCAAAGGTCACCCCAAAGGTCACCAAAGGTCACCAAAGGTCACCAAAGGTCACCAAAGGTCACCAAAGGTCACCCCAAAGGTCACCAAAGGTCACCCCAAAGGTCACCAAAGGTCACCAAAGGTCACCCCAAAGGTCACCAAAGGTCACCCCAAAGGTCACCAAAGGTCACCAAAGGTCACCAAAGGTCACCAAAGGTCACCAAAGGTCATCCCAAAGGTCACCAAAGGTCACCCCAAAGGTCACCAAAGGTCACCAAAGGTCACCAAAGGTCACCAAAGGTCACCAAAGGTCACCAAAGGTCACCCCAAAGGTCACCAAAGGTCACCCCAAAGGTCACCAAAGGTCACCCCAAAGGTCACCAAAGGTCACCAAAGGTCACCAAAGGTCACCCCAAAGGTCACCAAAGGTCACCCCAAAGGTCACCAAAGGTCACCCCAAAGGTCACCAAAGGTCACCAAAGGTCACCCCAAAGGTCACCAAAGGTCACCCCAAAGGTCACCAAAGGTCACCAAAGGTCACCAAAGGTCACCAAAGGTCACCAAAGGTCATCCCAAAGGTCACCAAAGGTCACCCCAAAGGTCACCAAAGGTCACCAAAGGTCACCAAAGGTCACCAAAGGTCACCAAAGGTCACCCCAAAGGTCACCAAAGGTCACCCCAAAGGTCACCAAAGGTCACCCCAAAGGTCACCAAAGGTCACCAAAGGTCACCAAAGGTCACCCCAAAGGTCACCAAAGGTCACCAAAGGTCACCAAAGGTCACCAAAGGTCACCAAAGGTCATCCCAAAGGTCACCAAAGGTCACCCCAAAGGTCACCAAAGGTCACCAAAGGTCACAAAAGGTCACCAAAGGTCACCAAAGGTCACCAAAGGTCACCAAAGGTCACCACAGGTCACCAAAGGTCACCAAAGGTCACCAAAGGTCACCAAAGGTCACCAAAGGTCACCCCAAAGGTCACCAAAGGTCACCCCAAAGGTCACCAAAGGTCACCAAAGGTCATCCCAAAGGTCACCAAAGGTCACCCCAAAGGTCACCAAAGGTCACCCCAAAGGTCACCAAAGGTCACCAAAGGTCACCAAAGGTCAGCAAAGGTCACCAAAGGTCAACAAAGGTAATCCCAAAGGTCACCAAAGGTCACCCCAAAGGTCACCAAAGGTCACCAAAGGTCACCAAAGGTCACCAAAGGTCACCCCAAAGGTCACCAAAGGTCACCCCAAAGGTCACCAAAGGTCACCCCAAAGGTCACCAAAGGTCACCAAAGGTCACCCCAAAGGTCACCAAAGGTCACCCCAAAGGTCACCAAAGGTCACCAAAGGTCACCAAAGGTCAGCAAAGGTCACCAAAGGTCACCACAGGTCACCAAAGGTCACCCCAAAGGTCACCAAAGGTCACCAAAGGTCACCAAAGGTCACCCCAAAGGTCACCAAAGGCCACCAAAGGTCACCCCAAAGGTCACTAAAGGTCACCCCAAAGGTCACCAAAGGTCACCAAAGGTCACCAAAGGTCACCCCAAAGGTCACCAAAGGTCACCCCAAATGTCACCAATGGTCACCAAAGGTCACCAAAGGTCACCCCAAAGGTCACCAAAGGTCACCCCAAAGGTCACCAAAGGTCACCAAAGGTCACCAAAGGTCACCCCAAAGGTCACTAAAGGTCACTCCAAAGGTCACCAAAGGTCACCAAAGGTCACCCCAAAGGTCACCAAAGGTCACCCCAAAGGTCACCAAAGGTTACCAAAGGTCACCAAAGGTCACCGAAGGTCACCAAAGGTCACCCCAAAGGTCACCACAGGTCACCCCAAAGGTCACCCCAAAGGTCACCAAAAGTTACCAAAGGTCACCAAAAGTCACCCCAAAGGTCACCAAAGATCACCCCAAAGGTCACCAAAGGTCACCAAAGGTCACCCCAAAGGTCACCAAAGGTCACCCCAAACGTCACCAAAGGTCACCAAAGGTCACCCCAAAGGTCACCACAGGTCACCCCAAAGGTCACCCCAAAGGTCACCAAAAGTTACCAAAGGTCACCAAAAGTCACCCCAAAGGTCACCAAAGATCACCCCAAAGGTCACCAAAGGTCACCCCAAAAGTCACCAAAGGTCACCCGAAAGGTCACCAAAGGTCACCAAAGGTCACCAAAGGTCACCCCAAAGGTCACCAAAGGTCACCAAAGGTCACCAAAGGTCACCCCAAAGGTCACCAAAGGTCACCAAAGGTCACCAAAGGTCACCAAAGGTCACCAAAGGTCACCAAAGGTCATCACAAAGGTCACCAAAGGCCACCCCAAAGGTCACCAAAGGTCACCAAAGGTCACCAAAGGTCACCAAAGGTCACCAAAGGTCACCCCAAAGGTCACCAAAGGTCACCCCAAAGGTCACCAAAGGTCACCCCAAAGGTCACCAAAGGTCACCAAAGGTCACCCCAAAGGTCACCAAAGGTCACCCCAAAGGTCACCAAAGGTCACCAAAGGTCACCAAAGGTCAGCAAAGGTCACCAAAGGTCTCCACAGGTCACCAAAGGTCACCCCAAAGGTCACCAAAGGTCACCAAAGGTCACCAAAGGTCACCAAAGGTCACCCCAAAGGTCACCAAAGGTCACCAAAGGTCACCCCAAAGGTCACTAAAGGTCACCCCAAAGGTCACCAAAGGTCACCAAAGGTCACCAAAGGTCACCAAAGGTCACCCCAAAGGTCACCAAAGGTCACCCCAAAGGTCACCAATGGTCACCAAAGGTCACCAAAGGTCACCCCAAAGGTCACCAAAGGTCACCCCAAAGGTCACCAAAGGTCACCAAAGGTCACCAAAGGTCACCCCAAAGGTCACTAAAGGTCACCCCAAAGGTCACCAAAGGTCACCAAAGGTCACCCCAAAGGTCACCAAAGGTCACCCCAAAGGTCACCAAAGGTCACCAAAGGTCACCAAAGGTCACCGAAGGTCACCAAAGGTCACCCCAAAGGTCACCACAGGTCACCCCAAAGGTCACCCCAAAGGTCACCAAAAGTCACCCCAAAGGTCAGCAAAGATCACCCCAAAGGTCACCAAAGGTCACCAAAGGTCACCCCAAAGGTCACCAAAGGTCACCCCAAACGTCACCAAAGGTCACCAACGGTCACCCCAAAGGTCACCACAGGTCACCCCAAAGGTCACCCCAAAGGTCACCCCAAAGGTCACCAAAAGTTACCAAAGGTCACCAAAAGTCACCCCAAAGGTCACCAAAGATCACCCCAAAGGTTACCAAAGGTCACCCCAAAAGTCACCAAAGGTCACACCAAAGGTCACCAAAGGTCACCAAAGGTCACCAAAGGTCACCCCAAAGGTCACCAAAGGTCACCAAAGGTCACCAAAGGTCACCCCAAAGGTCACCAAAGGTCACCAAAGGTTACCAAAGGTCACCAAAGGTCACCAAAGGTCATCCCAAAGGTCACCAAAGGTCACCCCAAAGGTCACCAAAGGTCACCAAAGGTCACCAAAGGTCACCAAAGGTCACCAAAGGTCACCAAAGGTCACCCCAGAGGTCACCAAAGGTCACCCCAAAGGTCACCAAAGGTCACCCCAAAGGTCACCAAAGGTCACCAGAGGTCACCAAAGGTCACCAAAGGTCACCAAAGGTCACCCCAAAGGTCACCAAAGGTCACCAAAGGTCACCAAAGGTCACCAAAGGTCACCCCAAGGGTCACCAAAGGTCACCAGAGGTCACCAAAGGTCACCAAAGGTCACCAAAGGTCACCCCAAAGGTCACCAAAGGTCACCAAAGGTCACCAAAGGTCACCAAAGGTCACCCCAAGGGTCACCAAAGGTCACCAAAGGTCACCAAAGGTCACCCCAAAGGTCACCAAAGGTCACCCCAAAGGTCACCAAAGGTCACCAAAGGTCACCAAAGGTCACCAAAGGTCACCAAAGGTCACCCCAAAGGTCACCAAAGGTCACCCCAAAGGTCACCAAACGTCACCAAAGGTCACCAAAGGTCACCCCAAAGGTCACCAAAGGTCACCCCAAAGGTCACTAAAGGTCACCCCAAAGGTCACCAAAGGTCACCAAAGGTCACCAAAGGTCACCAAAGGTCACCAAAGGTCACCAAAGGTCACCAAAGGTCACCCCAAAGGTCACCAAAGGTCACCCCAAAGGTCACCAAAGGTCACCCCAAAGGTCACCAAAGGTCACCAGAGGTCACCAAAGGTCACCAAAGGTCACCAGAGGTCACCAAAGGTCACCAAAGGTCACCAAAGGTCACCCCAAAGGTCACCAAAGGTCACCAAAGGTCACCAAAGGTCACCCCAAAGGTCACCAAAGGTCACCCCAAAGGTCACCAAAGGTCACCAGAGGTCACCAAAGGTCACCAAAGGTCACCAAAGGTCACCCCAAAGGTCACCAAAGGTCACCAAAGGTCACCAAAGGTCACCAAAGGTCACCAAAGGTCACCAAAGGTCACCCCAAAGGTCACCAAAGGTCACCAAAGGTCACCAAAGGTCACCCCAAAGGTCACCAAAGGTCACCCCAAAGGTCACCAAAGGTCACCAAAGGTCACCAAAGGTCACCAAAGGTCACCAAAGGTCACCCCAAAGGTCACCAAAGGTCACCCCAAAGGTCACCAAAGGTCACCCCAAAGGTCACCAAAGGTCACCAGAGGTCACCAAAGGTCACCAAAGGTCACCAAAGGTCACCCCAAAGGTCACCAAAGGTCACCAAAGGTCACCAAAGGTCACCAAAGGTCACCCCAAAGGTCATCAAAGGTCACCAAAGGTCACCAAAGGGCACCCCAAAGGTCACCAAAGGTCACCCCAAAGGTCACCAAAGGTCACCAAAGGTCACCCCAAAGGTCACCAAAGGTCACCCAAAGGTCACCAAAGGTCACCAAAGGTCACCAAAGGGCACCCCAAAGGTCACCAAAGGTCACCCCAAAGGTCACCAAAGGTCACCAAAGGTCACCAAAGGTCACCAAAGGTCACCGCAAAGGTCACCAAAGGTCACCCCAAAGGTCACCAAAGGTCACCAAAGGTCACCCCAAAGGTCACCAAAGGTCACCCCAAGGGTCACCCCAAAGGTCACCAATGGTCACCAAGGGTCACCAAAGGTCACCCCAAAGGTCACCAAAGGTCACCCCAAAGGTCACCAAAGGTCACCAAAGGTCGCCAAAGGTCACCCCAAAGGTCACTAAAGGTCACCCCAAAGGTCACCAAAGGTCACCAAAGGTCACCCCAAACGTCACCAAAGGTGACCAAAGGTCACCCCAAAGGTCACCACAGGTCACCCCAAAGGTCACCCCAAAGGTCACCAAAAGTTACCAAAGGTCACCAAAAGTCACCCCAAAGGTCACCAAAGATCACCCAAAGGTCACCAAAGGTCACCCCAAAAGTCACCAAAGGTCACCCGAAAGGTCACCAAAGGTCACCAAAGGTCACCAAAGGTCACCCCAAAGGTCACCAAAGGTCACCAAAGGTCACCAAAGGTCACCCCAAAGGTCACCAAAGGTCACCAAAGGTCACCAAAGGTCACCAAAGGTCACCAAAGGTCACCAAAGGTCACCAAAGGTCATCCCAAAGGTCACCAAAGGTCACCCCAAAGGTCACCAAAGGTCACCAAAGGTCACCAAAGGTCACCAAAGGTCACCCCAAAGGTCACCAAAGGTCACCCCAAAGGTCACCAAAGGTCACCCCAAAGGTCATCAAAGGTCACCAAAGGTCACCCCAAAGGTCACCAAAGGTCAACCCAAAGGTCACCAAAGGTCACCAAAGGTCACCAAAGGTCACCAAAGGTCACCAAAGGTCATCCCAAAGGTCACCAAAGGTCACCCCAAAGGTCACCAAAGGTCACCAAAGGTCACCAAAGGTCACCAAAGGTCACCAAAGGTCACCCCAAAGGTCACCAAAGGTCACCCCAAAGGTCACCAAAGGTCACCCCAAAGGTCACCAAAGGTCACCAAAGGTCACCAAAGGTCACCCCAAAGGTCACCAAAGGTCACCAAAGGTCACCAAAGGTCACCAAAAATCACCAAAGGTCATCCCAAAGGTCACCAAAGGACACCCCAAAGGTCACCAAAGGTCACCAAAGGTCACCAAAGGTCACCAAAGGTCACCAAAGGTCACCCCAAAGGTCACCAAAGGTCACCCCAAAGGTCACCAAAGGTCACCCCAAAGGTCACCAAAGGTCACCAAAGGTCACCCCAAAGGTCACCAAAGGTCACCCCAAAGGTCACCAAAGGTCACCAAAGGTCACCAAGGGTCAGCAAAGGTCACCAAAGGTCACCACAGGTCACCAAAGGTCACCCCAAAGGTCACCAAAGGTCACCAAAGGTCACCAAAGGTCACCAAAGGTCACCCCAAAGGTCACCAAAGGTCACCAAAGGTCACCCCAAAGGTCACTAAAGGTCACCCCAAAGGTCACCAAAGGTCACCAAAGGTCACCAAAGGTCACCCCAAAGGTCACCAAAGGTCACCCCAAAGGTCACCAATGGTCACCAAAGGTCACCAAAGGTCACCCCAAAGGTCACCAAAGGTCACCCCAAAGGTCACCAAAGGTCACCCCAAAGGTCACCAAAGGTCACCCCAAAGGTCACCAAATGTCACCAAAGGTCACCCCAAAGGTCACCAAAGGTCACCCCAAAGGTCACCAAAGGTCACCAAAGGTCACCAAAGGTCACCCCAAAGGTCACCAAAGGTCACCCCAAAGGTCACCAAAGGTCACCAAAGGTCACCAAAGGTCACCCCAAAGGTCACCAAAGGTCACCCCAAAGGTCACCAAAGGTCACCCCAAAGGTCACCAAAGGTCACCAGAGGTCACCAAAGGTCACCAAAGGTCACCAAAGGTCACCCCAAAGGTCACCAAAGGTCACCAAAGGTCACCAAAGGTCACCAAAGGTCACCCCAAAGGTCATCAAAGGTCACCAAAGGTCACCAAAGGGCACCCCAAAGGTCACCAAAGGTCACCCCAAAGGTCACCAAAGGTCACCAAAGGTCACCAAAGGTCACCCCAAAGGTCACCAAAGGTCACCCCAAAGGTCACCAAAAGTCACCAAAGGTCACCAAAGGGCACCCCAAAGGTCACCAAAGGTCACCCCAAAGGTCACCAAAGGTCACCAAAGGTCACCAAAGGTCACCAAAGGTCACCGCAAAGGTCACCAAAGGTCACCCCAAAGGTCACCAAAGGTCACCAAAGGTCACCCCAAAGGTCACCAAAGGTCACCCCAAAGGTCACCCCAAAGGTCACCAATGGTCACCAAGGGTCACCAAAGGTCACCCCAAAGGTCACCAAAGGTCACCCCAAAGGTCACCAAAGGTCACCAAAGGTCACCAAAGGTCACCCCAAAGGTCACTAAAGGTCACCCCAAAGGTCACCCCAAAGGTCACCAATGGTCACCAAGGGTCACCAAAGGTCACCCCAAAGGTCACCAAAAGTCACCCCAAAGGTCACCAAAGATCACCCCAAAGGTCACCAAAGGTCACCCCAAAGGTCACCAAAGGTCACCCCAAAGGTCACCCCAAAGGTCACCAATGGTCACCAAGGGTCACCAAAGGTCACCCCAAAGGTCACCAAAAGTCACCCCAAAGGTCACCAAAGATCACCCCAAAGGTCACCAAAGGTCACCAAAGGTCACCCCAAAGGTCACCAAAGGTCACCCCAAACGTCACCAAAGGTCACCAAAGGTCACCCCAAAGGTCACCACAGGTCACCCCAAAGGTCACCCCAAAGGTCACCAAAAGTTACCAAAGGTCACCAAAAGTCACCCCAAAGGTCACCAAAGATCACCCCAAAGGTCACCAAAGGTCACCCCAAAAGTCACCAAAGGTCACCCGAAAGGTCACCAAAGGTCACCAAAGGTCACCAAAGGTCACCCCAAAGGTCACCAAAGGTCACCAAAGGTCACCAAAGGTCACCCCAAAGGTCACCAAAGGTCACCAAAGGTCACCAAAGGTCACCAAAGGTCACCAAAGGTCACCAAAGGTCATCACAAAGGTCACCAAAGGCCACCCCAAAGGTCACCAAAGGTCACCAAAGGTCACCAAAGGTCACCAAAGGTCACCAAAGGTCACCCCAAAGGTCACCAAAGGTCACCCCAAAGGTCACCAAAGGTCACCCCAAAGGTCACCAAAGGTCACCAAAGGTCACCCCAAAGGTCACCAAAGGTCACCCCAAAGGTCACCAAAGGTCACCAAAGGTCACCAAAGGTCAGCAAAGGTCACCAAAGGTCACCACAGGTCACCAAAGGTCACCCCAAAGGTCACCAAAGGTCACCAAAGGTCACCAAAGGTCACCAAAGGTCACCCCAAAGGTCACCAAAGGTCACCAAAGGTCACCCCAAAGGTCACTAAAGGTCACCCCAAAGGTCACCAAAGGTCACCAAAGGTCACCAAAGGTCACCAAAGGTCACCCCAAAGGTCACCAAAGGTCACCCCAAAGGTCACCAATGGTCACCAAAGGTCACCAAAGGTCACCCCAAAGGTCACCAAAGGTCACCCCAAAGGTCACCAAAGGTCACCAAAGGTCACCAAAGGTCACCCCAAAGGTCACTAAAGGTCACCCCAAAGGTCACCAAAGGTCACCAAAGGTCACCCCAAAGGTCACCAAAGGTCACCCCAAAGGTCACCAAAGGTCACCAAAGGTCACCAAAGGTCACCGAAGGTCACCAAAGGTCACCCCAAAGGTCACCACAGGTCACCCCAAAGGTCACCCCAAAGGTCACCAAAAGTCACCCCAAAGGTCAGCAAAGATCACCCCAAAGGTCACCAAAGGTCACCAAAGGTCACCCCAAAGGTCACCAAAGGTCACCCCAAACGTCACCAAAGGTCACCAACGGTCACCCCAAAGGTCACCACAGGTCACCCCAAGGGTCACCCCAAAGGTCACCCCAAAGGTCACCAAAAGTTACCAAAGGTCACCAAAAGTCACCCCAAAGGTCACCAAAGATCACCCCAAAGGTTACCAAAGGTCACCCCAAAAGTCACCAAAGGTCACACCAAAGGTCACCAAAGGTCACCAAAGGTCACCAAAGGTCACCCCAAAGGTCACCAAAGGTCACCAAAGGTCACCAAAGGTCACCCCAAAGGTCACCAAAGGTCACCAAAGGTTACCAAAGGTCACCAAAGGTCACCAAAGGTCATCCCAAAGGTCACCAAAGGTCACCCCAAAGGTCACCAAAGGTCACCAAAGGTCACCAAAGGTCACCAAAGGTCACCAAAGGTCACCAAAGGTCACCAAAGGTCACCCCAAAGGTCACCAAAGGTCACCCCAAAGGTCACCAAAGGTCACCCCAAAGGTCACCAAAGGTCACCAGAGGTCACCAAAGGTCACCAAAGGTCACCAAAGGTCACCCCAAAGGTCACCAAAGGTCACCAAAGGTCACCAAAGGTCACCAAAGGTCACCCCAAGGGTCACCAAAGGTCACCAGAGGTCACCAAAGGTCACCAAAGGTCACCAAAGGTCACCCCAAAGGTCACCAAAGGTAACCAAAGGTCACCAAAGGTCACCAAAGGTCACCCCAAGGGTCACCAAAGGTCACCAAAGGTCACCAAAGGTCACCCCAAAGGTCACCAAAGGTCACCCCAAAGGTCACCAAAGGTCACCAAAGGTCACCAAAGGTCACCAAAGGTCACCCCAAAGGTCACCAAAGGTCACCCCAAAGGTCACCAAAGGTCACCCCAAAGGTCACCAAACGTCACCAAAGGTCACCAAAGGTCACCCCAAAGGTCACCAAAGGTCACCCCAAAGGTCACTAAAGGTCACCCCAAAGGTCACCAAAGGTCACCAAAGGTCACCAAAGGTCACCAAAGGTCACCAAAGGTCACCAAAGGTCACCAAAGGTCACCCCAAAGGTCACCAAAGGTCACCCCAAAGGTCACCAAAGGTCACCCCAAAGGTCACCAAAGGTCACCAGAGGTCACCAAAGGTCACCAAAGGTCACCAGAGGTCACCAAAGGTCACCAAAGGTCACCAAAGGTCACCCCAAAGGTCACCAAAGGTCACCAAAGGTCACCAAAGGTCACCCCAAAGGTCACCAAAGGTCACCCCAAAGGTCACCAAAGGTCACCAGAGGTCACCAAAGGTCACCAAAGGTCACCAAAGGTCACCCCAAAGGTCACCAAAGGTCACCAAAGGTCACCAAAGGTCACCAAAGGTCACCAAAGGTCACCAAAGGTCACCCCAAAGGTCACCAAAGGTCACCAAAGGTCACCAAAGGTCACCCCAAAGGTCACCAAAGGTCACCCCAAAGGTCACCAAAGGTCACCAAAGGTCACCAAAGGTCACCAAAGGTCACCAAAGGTCACCCCAAAGGTCACCAAAGGTCACCCCAAAGGTCACCAAAGGTCACCCCAAAGGTCACCAAAGGTCACCAGAGGTCACCAAAGGTCACCAAAGGTCACCAAAGGTCACCCCAAAGGTCACCAAAGGTCACCAAAGGTCACCAAAGGTCACCAAAGGTCACCCCAAAGGTCATCAAAGGTCACCAAAGGTCACCAAAGGGCACCCCAAAGGTCACCAAAGGTCACCCCAAAGGTCACCAAAGGTCACCAAAGGTCACCCCAAAGGTCACCAAAGGTCACCCCAAAGGTCACCAAAGGTCACCAAAGGTCACCAAAGGGCACCCCAAAGGTCACCAAAGGTCACCCCAAAGGTCACCAAAGGTCACCAAAGGTCACCAAAGGTCACCAAAGGTCACCGCAAAGGTCACCAAAGGTCACCCCAAAGGTCACCAAAGGTCACCAAAGGTCACCCCAAAGGTCACCAAAGGTCACCCCAAAGGTCACCCCAAAGGTCACCAATGGTCACCAAGGGTCACCAAAGGTCACCCCAAAGGTCACCAAAGGTCACCCCAAAGGTCACCAAAGGTCACCAAAGGTCGCCAAAGGTCACCCCAAAGGTCACTAAAGGTCACCCCAAAGGTCACCAAAGGTCACCAAAGGTCACCCCAAACGTCACCAAAGGTGACCAAAGGTCACCCCAAAGGTCACCACAGGTCACCCCAAAGGTCACCCCAAAGGTCACCAAAAGTTACCAAAGGTCACCAAAAGTCACCCCAAAGGTCACCAAAGATCACCCCAAAGGTCACCAAAGGTCACCCCAAAAGTCACCAAAGGTCACCCGAAAGGTCACCAAAGGTCACCAAAGGTCACCAAAGGTCACCCCAAAGGTCACCAAAGGTCACCAAAGGTCACCAAAGGTCACCCCAAAGGTCACCAAAGGTCACCAAAGGTCACCAAAGGTCACCAAAGGTCACCAAAGGTCACCAAAGGTCACCAAAGGTCATCCCAAAGGTCACCAAAGGTCACCCCAAAGGTCACCAAAGGTCACCAAAGGTCACCAAAGGTCACCAAAGGTTACCCCAAAGGTCACCAAAGGTCACCCCAAAGGTCACCAAAGGTCACCCCAAAGGTCATCAAAGGTCACCAAAGGTCACCCCAAAGGTCACCAAAGGTCAACCCAAAGGTCACCAAAGGTCACCAAAGGTCACCAAAGGTCACCAAAGGTCACCAAAGGTCATCCCAAAGGTCACCAAAGGTCACCCCAAAGGTCACCAAAGGTCACCAAAGGTCACCAAAGGTCACCAAAGGTCACCAAAGGTCACCCCAAAGGTCACCAAAGGTCACCCCAAAGGTCACCAAAGGTCACCCCAAAGGTCACCAAAGGTCACCAAAGGTCACCAAAGGTCACCCCAAAGGTCACCAAAGGTCACCAAAGGTCACCAAAGGTCACCAAAGGTCACCAAAGGTCATCCCAAAGGTCACCAAAGGACACCCCAAAGGTCACCAAAGGTCACCAAAGGTCACCAAAGGTCACCAAAGGTCACCAAAGGTCACCCCAAAGGTCACCAAAGGTCACCCCAAAGGTCACCAAAGGTCACCCCAAAGGTCACCAAAGGTCACCAAAGGTCACCCCAAAGGTCACCAAAGGTCACCCCAAAGGTCACCAAAGGTCACCAAAGGTCACCAAGGGTCAGCAAAGGTCACCAAAGGTCACCACAGGTCACCAAAGGTCACCCCAAAGGTCACCAAAGGTCACCAAAGGTCACCAAAGGTCACCAAAGGTCACCCCAAAGGTCACCAAAGGTCACCAAAGGTCACCCCAAAGGTCACTAAAGGTCACCCCAAAGGTCACCAAAGGTCACCAAAGGTCACCAAAGGTCACCCCAAAGGTCACCAAAGGTCACCCCAAAGGTCACCAATGGTCACCAAAGGTCACCAAAGGTCACCCCAAAGGTCACCAAAGGTCACCCCAAAGGTCACCAAAGGTCACCCCAAAGGTCACCAAAGGTCACCCCAAAGGTCACCAAATGTCACCAAAGGTCACCCCAAAGGTCACCAAAGGTCACCCCAAAGGTCACCAAAGGTCACCAAAGGTCACCAAAGGTCACCCCAAAGGTCACCAAAGGTCACCCCAAAGGTCACCAAAGGTCACCAAAGGTCACCAAAGGTCACCCCAAAGGTCACCAAAGGTCACCCCAAAGGTCACCAAAGGTCACCCCAAAGGTCACCAAAGGTCACCAGAGGTCACCAAAGGTCACCAAAGGTCACCAAAGGTCACCCCAAAGGTCACCAAAGGTCACCAAAGGTCACCAAAGGTCACCAAAGGTCACCCCAAAGGTCATCAAAGGTCACCAAAGGTCACCAAAGGGCACCCCAAAGGTCACCAAAGGTCACCCCAAAGGTCACCAAAGGTCACCAAAGGTCACCAAAGGTCACCCCAAAGGTCACCAAAGGTCACCCCAAAGGTCACCAAAGGTCACCAAAGGTCACCAAAGGGCACCCCAAAGGTCACCAAAGGTCACCCCAAAGGTCACCAAAGGTCACCAAAGGTCACCAAAGGTCACCAAAGGTCACCGCAAAGGTCACCAAAGGTCACCCCAAAGGTCACCAAAGGTCACCAAAGGTCACCCCAAAGGTCACCAAAGGTCACCCCAAAGGTCACCCCAAAGGTCACCAATGGTCACCAAGGGTCACCAAAGGTCACCCCAAAGGTCACCAAAGGTCACCCCAAAGGTCACCAAAGGTCACCAAAGGTCACCAAAGGTCACCCCAAAGGTCACTAAAGGTCACCCCAAAGGTCACCAAAGGTCACCAAAGGTCACCCCAAACGTCACCAAAGGTGACCAAAGGTCACCCCAAAGGTCACCACAGGTCACCCCAAAGGTCACCCCAAAGGTCACCAAAAGTTACCAAAGGTCACCAAAAGTCACCCCAAAGGTCACCAAAGATCACCCCAAAGGTCACCAAAGGTCACCCCAAAAGTCACCAAAGGTCACCCGAAAGGTCACCAAAGGTCACCAAAGGTCACCAAAGGTCACCCCAAAGGTCACCAAAGGTCACCAAAGGTCACCAAAGGTCACCCCAAAGGTCACCAAAGGTCACCAAAGGTCACCAAAGGTCACCAAAGGTCACCAAAGGTCACCAAAGGTCACCAAAGGTCATCCCAAAGGTCACCAAAGGTCACCCCAAAGGTCACCAAAGGTCACCAAAGGTCACCAAAGGTCACCAAAGGTCACCCCAAAGGTCACCAAAGGTCACCCCAAAGGTCACCAAAGGTCACCCCAAAGGTCACCAAAGGTCACCAAAGGTCACCCCAAAGGTCACCAAAGGTCAACCCAAAGGTCACCAAAGGTCACCAAAGGTCACCAAAGGTCACCAAAGGTCACCAAAGGTCATCCCAAAGGTCACCAAAGGTCACCCCAAAGGTCACCAAAGGTCACCAAAGGTCACCAAAGGTCACCAAAGGTCACCAAAGGTCACCCCAAAGGTCACCAAAGGTCACCCCAAAGGTCACCAAAGGTCACCCCAAAGGTCACCAAAGGTCACCAAAGGTCACCAAAGGTCACCCCAAAGGTCACCAAAGGTCACCAAAGGTCACCAAAGGTCACCAAAGGTCACCAAAGGTCATCCCCAAGGTCACCAAAGGACACCCCAAAGGTCACCAAAGGTCACCAAAGGTCACCAAAGGTCACCAAAGGTCACCAAAGGTCACCCCAAAGGTCACCAAAGGTCACCCCAAAGGTCACCAAAGGTCACCCCAAAGGTCACCAAAGGTCACCAAAGGTCACCCCAAAGGTCACCAAAGGTCACCCCAAAGGTCACCAAAGGTCACCAAAGGTCACCAAGGGTTAGCAAAGGTCACCAAAGGTCACCACAGGTCACCAAAGGTCACCCCAAAGGTCACCAAAGGTCACCAAAGGTCACCAAAGGTCACCAAAGGTCACCCCAAAGGTCACCAAAGGTCACCAAAGGTCACCCCAAAGGTCACTAAAGGTCACCCCAAAGGTCACCAAAGGTCACCAAAGGTCACCAAAGGTCACCCCAAAGGTCACCAAAGGTCACCCCAAAGGTCACCAATGGTCACCAAAGGTCACCAAAGGTCACCCCAAAGGTCACCAAAGGTCACCCCAAAGGTCACCAAAGGTCACCCCAAAGGTCACCAAAGGTCACCCCAAAGGTCACCAAATGTCACCAAAGGTCACCCCAAAGGTCACCAAAGGTCACCCCAAAGGTCACCAAAGGTCACCAAAGGTCACCAAAGGTCACCAAAGGTCACCAAAGGTCACCCCAAAGGTCACCAAAGGTCACCCCAAAGGTCACCAAAGGTCACCCCAAAGGTCACCAAAGGTCACCCCAAAGGTCACCAAAAGTCACCCCAAAGGTCACCAAAGGTCACCCCAAAGGTCACCAAAGGTCACCCCAAAGGTCACCAAAGGTCACCAAAGGTCACCAAAGGTCACCCCAAAGGTCACCAAAGGTCACCCCAAAGGTCACCAAAGGTCACCAAAGGTCACCAAAGGTCACCAAAGGTCACTAAAGGTCACCCCAAAGGTCACCAAAGGTCACCAAAGGTCACCAAAGGTCACCAAAGGTCACCCCAAAGGTCACCACAGGTCACCCCAAAGGTCACCCCAAAGGTCACCAAAAGTTACCAAAGGTCACCAAAAGTCACCCCGAAGGTCACCAAAGATCACCCCAAAGGTCACCAAAGGTCACCAAAGGTCACCCCAAAGGTCACCAAAGGTCACCCCAAACGTCACCAAAGGTCACCAAAGGTCACCCCAAAGGTCACCACAGGTCACCCCAAAGGTCACCCCAAAGGTCACCAAAAGTTACCAAAGGTCACCAAAAGTCACCCCAAAGGTCACCAAAGATCACCCCAAAGGTCACCAAAGGTCACCCCAAAAGTCACCAAAGGTCACCCCAAAGGTCACCAAAGGTCACCAAAGGTCACCAAAGGTCACCCCAAAGGTCACCAAAGGTCACCAAAGGTCACCAAAGGTCACCCCAAAGGTCACCAAAGGTCACCAAAGGTCACCAAAGGTCACCAAAGGTCACCAAAGGTCATCCCAAAGGTTACCAAGGGTCACCCCAAAGGTCACCAATGGTCACCAAAGGTCACCAAAGGTCACCAAAGGTCACCAAAGGTCACCCCAAAGGTCACCAAAGGTCACCCCAAAGGTCACCAAAGGTCACCCCAAAGGTCACCAAAGGTCACCAAAGGTCACCCCAAAGGTCACCAAAGGTCACCCCAAAGGTCACCAAAGGTCACCAAAGGTCACCAAAGGTCACCAAAGGTCACCAGAGGTCATCCCAAAGGTCACCAAAGATCACCCCAAAGGTCACCAAAGGTCACCAAAGGTCACCAAAGGTCACCAAAGGTCACCAAAGGTCACCCCAAAGGTCACCCCAAAGGTCACCAAAGGTCACCCCAAAGGTCACCAAAGGTCACCAAAGGTCACCAAAGGTCACCCCAAAGGTCACCAAAGGTCACCAAAGGTCACCAAAGGTCACCAAAGGTCACCAAAGGTCACCCCAAAGGTCACCAAAGGTCACCCCAAAGGTCACCAAAGGTCACCCCAAAGGTCACCAAAGGTCACCAAAGGTCACCAAAGGTCACCCCAAAGGTCACCAAAGGTCACCAAAGGTCACCAAAGGTCACCAAAGGTCATCCCAAAGGTCACCAAAGGTCACCCCAAAGGTCACCAAAGGTCACCAAAGGTCACCAAAGGTCACCCCAAAGGTCACCAAAGGTCACCCCAAAGGTCACCAAAGGTCACCCCAAAGGTCACCAAAGGTCACCAAAGGTCACCCCAAAGGTCACCAAAGGTCACCCCAAAGGTCACCAAAGGTCACCAAAGGTCAGCAAAGGTCACCAAAGGTCACCACAGGTCACCAAAGGTCACCCCAAAGGTCACCAAAGGTCACCAAAGGTCACCAAAGGTCACCAAAGGTCACCCCAAAGGTCACCAAAGGTCACCAAAGGTCACCCCAAAGGTCACTAAAGGTCACCCCAAAGGTCACCAAAGGTCACCAAAGGTCACCAAAGGTCACCCCAAAGGTCACCAAAGGTCACCCCAAAGGTCACCAATGGTCACCAAAGGTCACCAAAGGTCACCCCAAAGGTCACCAAAGGTCACCCCAAAGGTCACCAAAGGTCACCAAAGGTCACCAAAGGTCACCAAAGGTCACTAAAGGTCACCCCAAAGGTCACCAAAGGTCACCAAAGGTCACCCCAAAGGTCACCAAAGGTCACCCCAAAGGTCACCAAAGGTCACCAAAGGTCACCAAAGGTCACCGAAGGTCACCAAAGGTCACCCCAAAGGTCACCACAGGTCACCCCAAAGGTCACCCCAAAGGTCACCAAAAGTTACCAAAGGTCACCAAAAGTCACCCCAAAGGTCACCAAAGACCACCCCAAAGGTCACCAAAGGTCACCAAAGGTCACCCCAAAGGTCACCAAAGGTCACCCCAAACGTCACCAAAGGTCACCAAAGGTCACCCCAAACGTCACCACAGGTCACCCCAAAGGTCACCCCAAAGGTCACCAAAAGTTACCAAAGGTCACCAAAAGTCACCCCAAAGGTCACCAAAGATCACCCCAAAGGTCACCAAAGGTCACCCCAAAAGTCACCAAAGGTCACCCCAAAGGTCACCAAAGGTCACCAAAGGTCACCAAAGGTCACCCCAAAGGTCACCAAAGGTCACCAAAGGTCACCAAAGGTCACCCCAAAGGTCACCAAAGGTCACCAAAGGTCACCAAAGGTCACCAAAGGTCACCAAAGGTCATCCCAAAGGTCACCAAGGGTCACCCCAAAGGTCACCAAAGGTCACCAAAGGTCACCAAAGGTCACCAAAGGTCACCAAAGGTCACCCCAAAGGTCACCAAAGGTCACCCCAAAGGTCACCAAAGGTCACCCCAAAGGTCACCAAAGGTCACCAAAGGTCACCCCAAAGGTCACCAAAGGTCACCCCAAAGGTCACCAAAGGTCACCAAAGGTCACCAAAGGTCACCAAAGGTCACCAAAGGTCATCCCAAAGGTCACCAAAGGTCACCCCAAAGGTCACCAAAGGTCACCAAAGGTCACCAAAGGTCACCAAAGGTCACCAAAGGTCACCCCAAAGGTCACCAAAGGTCACCCCAAAGGTCACCAAAGGTCACCCCAAAGGTCACCAAAGGTCACCAAAGGTCACCAAAGGTCACCCCAAAGGTCCCAAAGGTCACCCCAAAGGTCACCAAAGGTCACCCCAAAGGTCACCAAAGGTCACCAAAGGTCACCCCAAAGGTCACCAAAGGTCACCCCAAAGGTCACCAAAGGTCACCAAAGGTCACCAAAGGTCACCAAAGGTCACCAAAGGTCATCCCAAAGGTCACCAAAGGTCACCCCAAAGGTCACCAAAGGTCACCAAAGGTCACCAAAGGTCACTAAAGGTCACCCCAAAGGTCACCAAAGGTCACCCCAAAGGTCACCAAAGGTCACCCCAAAGGTCACCAAAGGTCACCAAAGGTCACCAAAGGTCACCCCAAAGGTCACCAAAGGTCACCAAAGGTCACCAAAGGTCACCAAAGGTCACCAAAGGTCATCCCAAAGGTCACCAAAGGTCACCCCAAAGGTCACCAAAGGTCACCAAAGGTCACCAAAGGTCACCAAAGGTCACCAAAGGTCACCAAAGGTCACCAAAAGTCACCACAGGTCACCAAAGGTCACCAAAGGTCACCAAAGGTCACCAAGGGTCACCAAAGGTCACCCCAAAGTTCACCAAAGGTCACCCCAAAGGTCACCAAAGGTCACCAAAGGTCATCCCAAAGGTCACCAAAGGTCACCCCAAAGGTCACCAAAGGTCACCCCAAAGGTCACCAAAGGTCACCAAAGGTCACCAAAGGTCAGCAAAGGTCACCAAAGGTCAACAAAGGTAATCCCAACGGTCACCAAAGGTCACCCCAAAGGTCACCAAAGGTCACCAAAGGTCACCAAAGGTCACCAAAGGTCACCCCAAAGGTCACCAAAGGTCCCCCAAAGGTCACCAAAGGTCACCCCAAAGGTCACCAAAGGTCACCAAAGGTCACCCCAAAGGTCACCAAAGGTCACCCCAAAGGTCACCAAAGGTCACCAAAGGTCACCAAAGGTCAGCAAAGGTCACCAAAGGTCACCACAGGTCACCAAAGGTCACCCCAAAGGTCACCAAAGGTCACCAAAGGTCACCAAAGGTCACCCCAAAGGTCACCAAAGGCCACCAAAGGTCACCAAAGGTCACCCCAAAGGTCACCAAAGGTCACCAAAGGTCACCCCAAAGGTCACCAAAGGTCACCCCAAAGGTCACCAAAGGTCACCAAAGGTCACCAAAGGTCACCAAAGGTCACCAAAGGTCATCCCAAAGGTCACCAAAGGTCACCCCAAAGGTCACCAAAGGTCACCAAAGGTCACCAAAGGTCACCAAAGGTCACCAAAGGTCACCCCAAAGGTCACCAAAGGTCACCCCAAAGGTCACCAAAGGTCACCCCAAAGGTCACCAAAGGTCACCAAAGGTCACCCCAAAGGTCACCACAGGTCACCCCAAAGGTCACCCCAAAGGTCACCAAAAGTTACCAAAGGTCACCAAAAGTCACCCCAAAGGTCACCAAAGATCACCCCAAAGGTCACCAAAGGTCACCCCAAAAGTCACCAAAGGTCACCCCAAAGGTCACCAAAGGTCACCAAAGGTCACCAAAGGTCACCCCAAAGGTCACCAAAGGTCACCAAAGGTCACCAAAGGTCACCCCAAAGGTCACCAAAGGTCACCAAAGGTCACCAAAGGTCACCAAAGGTCACCAAAGGTCATCCCAAAGGTCACCAAGGGTCACCCCAAAGGTCACCAAAGGTCACCAAAGGTCACCAAAGGTCACCAAAGGTCACCAAAGGTCACCCCAAAGGTCACCAAAGGTCACCCCAAAGGTCACCAAAGGTCACCCCAAAGATCATCAAAGGTCACCAAAGGTCACCCCAAAGGTCACCAAAGGTCACCCCAAAGGTCACCAAAGGTCACCAAAGGTCACCAAAGGTCACCAAAGGTCACCAAAGGTCATCCCAAAGGTCACCAAAGGTCACCCCAAAGGTCACCAGAGGTCACCAAAGGTCACCAAAGGTCACCAAAGGTCACCAAAGGTCACCCCAAAGGTCACCAAAGGTCACCCCAAAGGTCACCAAAGGTCACCAAAGGTCACCCCAAAGGTCACCAAAGGTCACCCCAAAGGTCACCAAAGGTCACCAAAGGTCACCCCAAAGGTCACCAAAGGTCACCAAAGGTCAGCAAAGGTCACCAAAGGTCACCACAGGTCACCAAAGGTCACCCCAAAGGTCACCAAAGGTCACCAAAGGTCACCCCAAAGGTCACCCCAAAGGTCACCAAAGGTCACCCCAAAGGTCACCAAAGGTCACCAAAGGTCAGCAAAGGTCACCAAAGGTCACCACAGGTCACCAAAGGTCACCCCAAAGGTCACCAAAGGTCACCAAAGGTCACCAAAGGTCACCAAAGGTCACCCCAAAGGTCACCAAAGGTCACCAAAGGTCACCCCAAAGGTCACTAAAGGTCACCCCAAAGGTCACCAAAGGTCACCAAAGGTCACCAAAGGTCACCAAAGGTCACCCCAAAGGTCACCAAAGGTCACCCCAAAGGTCACCAATGGTCACCAAAGGTCACCAAAGGTCACCCCAAAGGTCACCAAAGGTCACCCCAAAGGTCACCAAAGGTCACCAAAGGTCACCAAAGGTCACCCCAAAAGTCACTAAAGGTCACCCCAAAGGTCACCAAAGGTCACCAAAGGTCACCCCAAAGGTCACCAAAGGTCACCCCAAAGGTCACCCCAAAGGTCACCAAAGGTCACCCCAAAGGTCACCAAAGGTCACCAAAGGTCACCAAAGGTCACCGAAGGTCACCAAAGGTCACCCCAAAGGTCACCACAGGTCACCCCAAAGGTCACCCCAAAGGTCACCAAAAGTTACCAAAGGTCACCAAACGTCACCCCAAAGGTCACCAAAGACCACCCCAAAGGTCACCAAAGGTCACCAAAGGTCACCCCAAAGGTCACCAAAGGTCACCCCAAACGTCACCAAAGGTCACCAAAGGTCACCAAAAGTTACCAAAGGTCACCAAAAGTCACCCCAAAGGTCACCAAAGATCACCCCAAAGGTCACCAAAGGTCACCCCAAAAGTCACCAAAGGTCACCCCAAAGGTCACCAAAGGTCACCAAAGGTCACCAAAGGTCACCCCAAAGGTCACCAAAGGTCACCAAAGGTCACCAAAGGTCACCCCAAAGGTCACCAAAGGTCACCAAAGGTCACCAAAGGTCACCAAAGGTCACCAAAGGTCATCCCAAAGGTCACCAAGGGTCACCCCAAAGGTCACCAAAGGTCACCAAAGGTCACCAAAGGTCACCAAAGGTCACCCCAAAGGTCACCAAAGGTCACCCCAAAGGTCACCAAAGGTCACCCCAAAGGTCACCAAAGGTCACCAAAGGTCACCCCAAAGGTCACCAAAGGTCACCCCAAAGGTCACCAAAGGTCACCAAAGGTCACCAAAGGTCACCAAAGGTCACCAAAGGTCATCCCAAAGGTCACCAAAGGTCACCCCAAAGGTCACCAAAGATCACCAAAGGTCACCAAAGGTCACCAAAGGTCACCAAAGGTCACCCCAAAGGTCACCAAAGGTCACCCCAAAGGTCACCAAAGGTCACCACAAAGGTCACCAAAGGTCACCAAAGGTCACCAAAGGTCACCCCAAAGGTCACCAAAGGTCACCCCAAAGGTCACCAAAGGTCACCCCAAAGGTCACCAAAGGTCACCAAAGGTCACCCCAAAGGTCACCAAAGGTCACCCCAAAGGTCACCAAAGGTCACCAAAGGTCACCAAAGGTCACCAAAGGTCACCAAAGGTCACCCCAAAGGTCACCAAAGGTCACCCCAAAGGTCACCAAAGGTCACCCCAAAGGTCACCAAAGGTCACCAAAGGTCACCAAAGGTCACCCCAAAGGTCACCAAAGGTCACCAAAGGTCACCAAAGGTCACCAAAGGTCACCAAAGGTCATCCCAAAGGTCACCAAAGGTCACCCCAAAGGTCACCAAAGGTCACCAAAGGTCACCAAAGGTCACCAAAGGTCACCAAAGGTCACCAAAGGTCACCAAAAGTCACCACAGGTCACCAAAGGTCACCAAAGGTCACCAAAGGTCACCAAAGGTCACCAAAGGTCACCCCAAAGGTAACCAAAGGTCACCCCAAAGGTCACCAAAGGTCACCAAAGGTCATCCCAAAGGTCACCAAAGGTCACCCCAAAGGTCACCAAAGGTCACCCCAAAGGTCACCAAAGGTCACCAAAGGTCACCAAAGGTCAGCAAAGGTCACCAAAGGTCAACAAAGGTAATCCCAAAGGTCACCAAAGGTCACCCCAAAGGTCACCAAAGGTCACCAAAGGTCACCAAAGGTCACCAAAGGTCACCCCAAAGGTCACCAAAGGTCACCCCAAAGGTCACCAAAGGTCACGCCAAAGGTCACCAAAGGTCACCAAAGGTCACCCCAAAGGTCACCAAAGGTCACCCCAAAGGTCACCAAAGGTCACCAAAGGTCACCAAAGGTCAGCAAAGGTCACCAAAGGTCACCACAGGTCACCAAAGGTCACCCCAAAGGTCACCAAAGGTCACCAAAGGTCACCAAAGGTCACCCCAAAGGTCACCAAAGGCCACCAAAGGTCACCAAAGGTCACCCCAAAGGTCACCAAAGGTCACCAAAGGTCACCCCAAAGGTCACCAAAGGTCACCCCAAAGGTCACCAAAGGTCACCAAAGGCACCAAAGGTCACCAAAGGTCACCAAAGGTCATCCCAAAGGTCACCAAAGGTCACCCCAAAGGTCACCAAAGGTCACCAAAGGTCACCAAAGGTCACCAAAGGTCACCAAAGGTCACCCCAAAGGTCACCAAAGGTCACCCCAAAGGTCACCAAAGGTCACCCCAAAGGTCACCAAAGGTCACCAAAGGTCACCCCAAAGGTCACCACAGGTCACCCCAAAGGTCACCCCAAAGGTCACCAAAAGTTACCAAAGGTCACCAAAAGTCACCCCAAAGGTCACCAAAGATCACCCCAAAGGTCACCAAAGGTCACCCCAAAAGTCACCAAAGGTCACCCCAAAGGTCACCAAAGGTCACCAAAGGTCACCAAAGGTCACCCCAAAGGTCACCAAAGGTCACCAAAGGTCACCAAAGGTCACCCCAAAGGTCACCAAAGGTCACCAAAGGTCACCAAAGGTCACCAAAGGTCACCAAAGGTCATCCCAAAGGTCACCAAGGGTCACCCCAAAGGTCACCAAAGGTCACCAAAGGTCACCAAAGGTCACCAAAGGTCACCAAAGGTCACCCCAAAGGTCACCAAAGGTCACCCCAAAGGTCACCAAAGGTCACCCCAAAGGTCACCAAAGGTCACCAAAGGTCACCCCAAAGGTCACCAAAGGTCACCCCAAAGGTCACCAAAGGTCACCAAAGGTCACCAAAGGTCACCAAAGGTCACCAAAGGTCATCCCAAAGGTCACCAAAGGTCACCCCAAAGGTCACCAAAGGTCACTAAAGGTCACCAAAGGTCACCAAAGGTCACCAAAGGTCACCCCAAAGGTCACCAAAGGTCACCCCAAAGGTCACCAAAGGTCACCAAAGGTCACCCCAAAGGTCACCAAAGGTCACCCCAAAGGTCACCAAAGGTCACCAAAGGTCACCAAAGGTCACCAAAGGTCATCCCAAAGGTCACCAAAGGTCACCCCAAAGGTCACCAAAGGTCACCAAAGGTCACCAAAGGTCACCAAAGGTCACCAAAGGTCACCAAAGGTCACCCCAAAGTTCACCAAAGGTCACCCCAAAGGTCACCAAAGGTCACCCCAAAGGTCACCAAAGGTCACCAAAGGTCACCAAAGGTCACCCCAAAGGTCACCAAAGGTCACCCCAAAGGTCACCAAAGGTCACCCCAAAGGTCACCAAAGGTCACCAAAGGTCACCCCAAAGGTCACCAAAGGTCACCCCAAAGGTCACCAAAGGTCACCAAAGGTCACCAAAGGTCACCAAAGGTCACCAAAGGTCATCCCAAAGGTCACCAAAGGTCACCCCAAAGGTCACCAAAGGTCACCAAAGGTCACCAAAGGTCACCAAAGGTCACCAAAGGTCACCCCAAAGGTCACCAAAGGTCACCCCAAAGGTCACCAAAGGTCACCCCAAAGGTCACCAAAGGTCACCAAAGGTCACCAAAGGTCACCCCAAAGGTCACCAAAGGTCACCAAAGGTCACCAAAGGTCACCAAAGGTCACCAAAGGTCATCCCAAAGGTCACCAAAGGTCACCCCAAAGGTCACCAAAGGTCACCAAAGGTCACAAAAGGTCACCAAAGGTCACCAAAGGTCACCAAAGGTCACCAAAGGTCACCACAGGTCACCAAAGGTCACCAAAGGTCACCAAAGGTCACCAAAGGTCACCAAAGGTCACCCCAAAGGTCACCAAAGGTCACCCCAAAGGTCACCAAAGGTCACCAAAGGTCATCCCAAAGGTCACCAAAGGTCACCCCAAAGGTCACCAAAGGTCACCCCAAAGGTCACCAAAGGTCACCAAAGGTCACCAAAGGTCAGAAAAGGTCACCAAAGGTCAACAAAGGTAATCCCAAAGGTCACCAAAGGTCACCCCAAAGGTCACCAAAGGTCACCAAAGGTCACCAAAGGTCACCAAAGGTCACCCCAAAGGTCACCAAAGGTCACCCCAAAGGTCACCAAAGGTCACCCCAAAGGTCACCAAAGGTCACCAAAGGTCACCCCAAAGGTCACCAAAGGTCACCCCAAAGGTCACCAAAGGTCACCAAAGGTCACCAATGGTCAGCAAAGGTCACCAAAGGTCACCACAGGTCACCAAAGGTCACCCCAAAGGTCACCAAAGGTCACCAAAGGTCACCAAAGGTCACCAAAGGTTACCCCAAAGGTCACCAAAGGCCACCAAAGGTCACCCCAAAGGTCACTAAAGGTCACCCCAAAGGTCACCAAAGGTCACCAAAGGTCACCAAAGGTCACCCCAAAGGTTACCAAAGGTCACCCCAAAGGTCACCAATGGTCACCAAAGGTCACCAAAGGTCACCCCAAAGGTCACCAAAGGTCACCCCAAAGGTCACCAAAGGTCACCAAAGGTCACCAAAGGTCACCCCAAAGGTCACTAAAGGTCACTCCAAAGGTCACCAAAGGTCACCAAAGGTCACCCCAAAGGTCACCAAAGGTCACCCCAAAGGTCACCAAAGGTTACCAAAGGTCACCAAAGGTCACCGAAGGTCACCAAAGGTCACCCCAAAGGTCACCACAGGTCACCCCAAAGGTCACCCCAAAGGTCACCAAAAGTTACCAAAGGTCACCAAAAGTCACCCCAAAGGTCACCAAAGATCACCCCAAAGGTCACCAAAGGTCACCAAAGGTCACCCCAAAGGTCACCAAAGGTCACCCCAAACGTCACCAAAGGTCACCAAAGGTCACCCCAAAGGTCACCACAGGTCACCCCAAAGGTCACCCCAAAGGTCACCAAAAGTTACCAAAGGTCACCAAAAGTCACCCCAAAGGTCACCAAAGATCACCCCAAAGGTCACTAAAGGTCACCCCAAAAGTCACCAAAGGTCACCCGAAAGGTCACCAAAGGTCACCAAAGGTCACCAAAGGTCACCCCAAAGGTCACCAAAGGTCACCAAAGGTCACCAAAGGTCACCCCAAAGGTCACCAAAGGTCACCAAAGGTCACCAAAGGTCACCCCAAAGGTCACCAAAGGTCACCAAAGGTCACCAAAGGTCACCAAAGGTCACCAAAGGTCACCCCAAAGGTCACCAAAGGTCACCAAAGGTCACCAAAGGTCACCAAAGGTCACCAATGGTCACCCCAAAGGTCACCAAAGGTCACCAAAGGTCACCCCAAAGGTCACCAAAGGTCAACCCAAAGGTCACCAAAGGTCACCAAAGGTCACCAAAGGTCACCAAAGGTCACCAAAGGTCATCCCAAAGGTCACCAAAGGTCACCCCAAAGGTCAACAAAGGTCACCAAAGGTCACCAAAGGTCACCAAAGGTCACCAAAGGTCACCCCAAAGGTCACCAAAGGTCACCCCAAAGGTCACCAAAGGTCACCCCAAAGGTCACCAAAGGTCACCAAAGGTCACCAAAGGTCACCCCAAAGGTCACCAAAGGTCACCAAAGGTCACCAAAGGTCACCAAAGGTCACCAAAGGTCATCCCAAAGGTCTCCAAAGGTCACCCCAAAGGTCACCAAAGGTCACCAAAGGTCACCAAAGGTCACCAAAGGTCACCAAAGGTCACCCCAAAGGTCACCAAAGGTCACCCCAAAGGTCACCAAAGGTCACCCCAAAGGTCACCAAAGGTCACCAAAGGTCACCCCAAAGGTCACCAAAGGTCACCCCAAAGGTCACCAAAGGTCACCAAAGGTCACCAAGGGTCAGCAAAGGTCACCAAAGGTCACCACAGGTCACCAAAGGTCACCCCAAAGGTCACCAAAGGTCACCAAAGGTCACCAAAGGTCACCAAAGGTCACCCCAAAGGTCACCAAAGGTCACCAAAGGTCACCCCAAAGGTCACTAAAGGTCACCCCAAAGGTCACCAAAGGTCACCAAAGGTCACCAAAGGTCACCAAAGGTCTCCCCAAAGGTCACCAAAGGTCACCCCAAAGGTCACCAATGGTCACCAAAGGTCACCAAAGGTCACCCCAAAGGTCACCAAAGGTCACCCCAAAGGTCACCAAAGGTCACCCCAAAGGTCACCAAAGGTCACCCCAAAGGTCACCAAAGGTCACCAATAGTCACCCCAAAGGTCACCAAAGGTCACCCCAAAGGTCACCAAAGGTCACCAAAGGTCACCAAAGGTCACCAAAGGTCACCAAAGGTCACCCCAAAGGTCACCAAAGGTCACCCCAAAGGTCACCCCAAAGGTCACCAAAGGTCACCCCAAAGGTCACCAAAGGTCACCCCAAAGGTCACGAAAGGTCACCCCAAAGGTCACCAAAGGTCACCAAAGGTCACCAAAGGTCACCAAAGGTCACCAAAGGTCACCAAAGGTCACCAAAGGTCTCCCCAAAGGTCACCAAAGGTCACCCCAAAGGTCACCAATGGTCACCAAAGGTCACAAAAGGTCACCCGAAAGGTCACCAAAGGTCACCCCGAAGGTCACCAAAGGTCACCCCAAAGGTCACCAAAGGTCACCCCAAAGGTCCCCAAAGGTCACCAAAGGTCACCAAAGGTCACCAAAGGTCACCAAAGGTCTCCCCAAAGGTCACCAAAGGTCACCCCAAAGGTCACCAATGGTCACCAAAGGTCACCAAAGGTCACCCCAAAGGTCACCAAAGGTCACCCCAAAGGTCACCAAAGGTCACCCCAAAGGTCACCAAAGGTCACCCCAAAGGTCACCAAAGTTCACCCCAAAGGTCACCAAAGGTCACCAAAGGTCACCCCAAAGGTCACCAAAGGTCACCCCAAAGGTCACCAAAGGTCACCCCAAAGGTCACCAAAGGTCACCCCAAAGGTCACCCCAAAGGTCACCAAAGGTCACCCCAAAGGTCACCAAAGGTCACCCCAAAGGTCACCAAAGGTCACCAAAGGTCACCAAAGGTCACCAAAGGTCACCAAAGGTCACCCCAAAGGTCACCAAAGGTCACCCCAAAGGTCACCCCAAAGGTCACCAAAGGTCACCCCAAAGGTCACCAAAGGTCACCCCAAAGGTCACCAAAGGTCACCAAAGGTCACCAAAGGTCACCCCAAAGGTCACCAAAGGTCTCCCCAAAGGTCACCAAAGGTCACCCCAAAGGTCACCAATGGTCACCAAAGGTCACCAAAGGTCACCCCAAAGGTCACCAAAGGTCACCCCAAAGGTAACCAAAGGTCACCCCAAAGGTCACCAAAGGTCACCCCAAAGGTCACCAAAGGTCACCAAAGGTCACCCCAAAGGTCACCAAAGGTCACCCCAAAGGTCACCAAAGGTCACCAAAGGTCACCAAAGGTCACCAAAGGTCACCAAAGGTCACCCCAAAGGTCACCAAAGGTCACCCCAAAGGTCACCCCAAAGGTCATCAAAGGTCACCCCAAAGGTCACCAAAGGTCACCCCAAAGGTCACCAAAGGTCACCAAAGGTCACCAAAGGTCACCCCAAAGGTCACCAAAGGTCACCAAAGGTCACCAAAGGTCACCAAGGGTCACCAAAGGTCATCCCAAAGGTCACCAAAGGTCACCCCAAAGGTCACCAAAGGTCACCAAAGGTCACCAAAAGTCACCAAAGGTCACCAAAGGTCACCAAAGGTCACCAAAGGTCACCAAAGGTCACCCCAAAGGTCACCAAAGGTCACCCCAAAGGTCACCAAAGGTCACCCCAAAGGTCAGCAAAGGTCACCAAAGGTCACCAAAGGTCAGCAAAGGTCACCAAAGGTCACCAAAGGTCACCCCAAAGGTCACCAAAGTTCACCCCAAAGGTCACCAAAGGTCACCAAAGGTCACCAAAGGTCAGCAAAGGTCACCAAAGGTCACCACAGGTCACCAAAGGTCACCCCAAAGGTCACCAAAGGTCACCAAAGGTCACCAAAGGTCACCAAAGGTCACCCCAAAGGTCACCAAAGGTCACCCCAAAGGTCACTAAAGGTCACCCCAAAGGTCACCAAAGGTCACCAAAGGTCACCAAAGGTCACCAAAGGTCACCCCAAAGGTCACCAAAGGTCACCCCAAAGGTCACCAATGGTCACCAAAGGTCACCAAAGGTCACCCCAAAGGTCTCCAAAGGTCACCCCAAAGGTCACCAAAGGTCACCAAAGGTCACCAAAGGTCACCCCAAAGGTCACCAAAGGTCACCCCAAAGGTCACCAAAGGTCACCAAAGGTCACCCCAAAGGTCACCAAAGGTCACCAAAGGTCACCAAAGGTCACCGAAGGTCACCAAAGGTCACCAAAGGTCACCCCAAAGGTCACCAAAGGTTACCAAAGGTCAGCAAAGGTCACCCCAAAGGTCACCAAAGGTCACCAAAGGTCACCAAAGGTCACCAAAGGTCACCCCAAAGGTCACCAAAGGTCACCAAAGGTCACCAAAGGTCACCCCAAAGGTCACCAAAGGTCACCAAAGGTCACCAAAGGTCACCCCAAAGGTCACCAAAGGTCACCAAAGGTCACCAAAGGTCACCAAAGGTCACCAAAGGTCATCCCAAAGGTCACCAAAGGTCACCCCAAAGGTCACCAAAGGTCACCAAAGGTCACCAAAGGTCACCAAAGGTCACCAAAGGTCACCCCAAAGGTCACCAAAGGTCACCCCAAAGGTCACCAAAGGTCACCCCAAAGGTCACCAAAGGTCACCAAAGGTCACCCCAAAGGTCACCAAAGGTCACCCCAAAGGTCACCAAAGGTCACCAAAGGTCACCAAAGGTCACCAAAGGTCACCAAAGGTCATCCCAAAGGTCACCAAAGGTCACCCCAAAGGTCACCAAAGGTCACCAAAGGTCACCAAAGGTCACCAAAGGTCACCAAAGGTCACCCCAAAGGTCACCAAAGGTCACCCCAAAGGTCACCAAAGGTCACCCCAAAGGTCACCAAAGGTCACCAAAGGTCACCAAATGTCACCCCAAAGGTCACCAAAGGTCACCAAAGGTCACCAAAGGTCACCAAAGGTCATCCCAAAGGTCACCAAAGGTCACCCCAAAGGTCACCAAAGGTCACCAAAGGTCACCAAAGGTCACCAAAGGTCACCAAAGGTCACCCCAAAGGTCACCAAAGGTCACCCCAAAGGTCACCAAAGGTCACCCCAAAGGTCACCAAAGGTCACCAAAGGTCACCCCAAAGGTCACCAAAGGTCACCCCAAAGGTCACCAAAGGTCACCAAAGGTCACCAAAGGTCAGCAAAGGTCACCAAAGGTCACCAAAGGTCACCAAAGGTCACCCCAAAGGTCACCAAAGGTCACCAAAGGTCACCAAAGGTCACCAAAGGTCACCCCAAAGGTCACCAAAGGTCACCAAAGGTCACCCCAAAGGTCACTAAAGGTCACCCCAAAGGTCACCAAAAGTCACCAAAGGTCACCAAAGGTCACCAAAGGTCACCCCAAAGGTCACCAAAGGTCACCCCAAAGGTCACCAATGGTCACCAAAGGTCACCAAAGGTCACCCCAAAGGTCCCCAAAGGTCACCAAAGGTCACCCCAAAGGTCACCAAAGGTCACCCCAAAGGTCACCAAAGGTCACCAAAGGTCACCAAAGGTCACCAAAGGTCACCAAAGGTCGTCCCAAAGGTCACCAAAGGTCACCCCAAAGGTCACCAAAGTTACCAAAGGTCACCAAAGGTCACCAAAGGTCACCAAAGGTCACCCCAAAGGTCACCAAAGGTCACCCCAAAGGTCACCAAAGGTCACCCCAAAGGTCACCAAAGGTCACCAAAGGTCACCAAAGGTCACCCCAAAGGTCACCAAAGGTCACCAAAGGTCACCAAAGGTCACCAAAGGTCACCAAAGGTCATCCCAAAGGTCACCAAAGGTCACCCCAAAGGTCACCAAAGGTCACCAAAGGTCACCAAAGGTCACCAAAGGTCACCAAAGGTCACCCCAAAGGTCACCAAAGGTCACCCCAAAGGTCACCAAAGGTCACCAAAGGTCACCCCAAAGGTCACCAAAGGTCACCCCAAAGGTCACCAAAGGTCACCAAAGGTCACCAAAGGTCACCAAAGGTCACCCCAAAGGTCACCAAAGGTCACCAAAGGTCACCCCAAAGGTCACTAAAGGTCACCCCAAAGGTCACCAAAGGTCACCAAAGGTCACCAAAGGTCACCAAAGGTCACCCCAAAGGTCACCAAAGGTCACCAAAGGTCATCCCAAAGGTCACCAAAGGTCACCCCAATGGTCACCAAAGGTCACCAAAGGTCACCAAAGGTCACCAAAGGTCACCAAAGGTCACCCCAAAGGTCACCAAAGGTCACCCCAAAGGTCACCAAAGGTCACCCCAAAGGTCACCAAAGGTCACCAAAGGTCACCAAAGGTCATCCCAAAGGTCACCAAAGGTCACCCCAAAGGTCACCAAAGGTCACCAAAGGTCACCAAAGGTCACCAAAGGTCACCCCAAAGATCACCAAAGGTCACCCCAAAGGTCACCAAAGGTCACCCCAAAGGTCACCAAAGGTCACCAAAGGTCTCCAAAGGTCACCCCAAAGGTCACCAAAGGTCACCAAAGGTCACCAAAGGTCACCAAAGGTCATCCCAAAGGTCACCAAAGGTCACCCCAAAGGTCACCAAAGGTCACCAAAGGTCACCAAAGGTCACCAAAGGTCACCAAAGGTCACCCCAAAGGTCACCAAAGGTCACCCCAAAGGTCACCAAAGGTCACCCCAAAGGTCACCAAAGGTCACCAAAGGTCACCAAAGGTCACCCCAAAGGTCACCAAAGGTCACCAAAGGTCACCAAAGGTCACCAAAGGTCACCAAAGGTCATCCCAAAGGTCACCAAAGGTCACCCCAATGGTCACCAAAGGTCACCAAAGGTCACCAAAGGTCACCAAAGGTCACCCCAAAGGTCACCAAAGGTCACCCCAAAGGTCACCAAAGGTCACCCCAAAGGTCACCAAAGGTCACCAAAGGTCACCCCAAAGGTCACCAAAGGTCACCCCAAAGGTCACCAAAGGTCACCAAAGGTCACCAAAGGTCACCAAAGGTCACCCCAAAGGTCACCAAAGGTCACCAAAGGTCACCCCAAAGGTCACTAAAGGTCACCCCAAAGGTCACCAAAGGTCACCAAAGGTCACCAAAGGTCACCAAAGGTCACCAAAGGTCATCCCAAAGGTCTCCAAAGGTTACCCCAAAGGTCACCAAAGGTCACCAAAGGTCACCAAAGGTCACCAAAGGTCACCAAAGGTCACCAAAGGTCACCAAAGGTCACCCCAAAGTTCACCAAAGGTCACCCCAAAGGTCACCAAAGGTCACCCCAAAGGTCACCAAAGGTCACCAAAGGTCACCAAAGGTCACCCCAAAGGTCACCAAAGGTCACCCCAAAGGTCACCAAAGGTCACCCCAAAGGTCACCAAAGGTCACCAAAGGTCACCCCAAAGGTCACCAAAGGTCACCCCAAAGGTCACCAAAGGTCACCAAAGGTCACCAAAGGTCACCAAAGGTCACCAAAGGTCATCCCAAAGGTCACCAAAGGTCACCCCAAAGGTCACCAAAGGTCACCAAAGGTCACCAAAGGTCACCAAAGGTCACCAAAGGTCACCCCAAAGGTCACCAAAGGTCACCCCAAAGGTCACCAAAGGTCACCCCAAAGGTCACCAAAGGTCACCAAAGGTCACCAAAGGTCACCCCAAAGGTCACCAAAGGTCACCAAAGGTCACCAAAGGTCACCAAAGGTCACCAAAGGTCACCAAAGGTCACCAAAGGTCAGAAAAGGTCACCAAAGGTCAACAAAGGTAATCCCAAAGGTCACCAAAGGTCACCCCAAAGGTCACCAAAGGTCACCAAAGGTCACCAAAGGTCACCAAAGGTCACCCCAAAGGTCACCAAAGGTCACCCCAAAGGTCACCAAAGGTCACCCCAAAGGTCACCAAAGGTCACCAAAGGTCACCCCAAAGGTCACCAAAGGTCACCCCAAAGGTCACCAAAGGTCACCAAAGGTCACCAATGGTCAGCAAAGGTCACCAAAGGTCACCACAGGTCACCAAAGGTCACCCCAAAGGTCACCAAAGGTCACCAAAGGTCACCAAAGGTCACCAAAGGTTACCCCAAAGGTCACCAAAGGCCACCAAAGGTCACCCCAAAGGTCACTAAAGGTCACCCCAAAGGTCACCAAAGGTCACCAAAGGTCACCAAAGGTCACCCCAAAGGTTACCAAAGGTCACCCCAAAGGTCACCAATGGTCACCAAAGGTCACCAAAGGTCACCCCAAAGGTCACCAAAGGTCACCCCAAAGGTCACCAAAGGTCACCAAAGGTCACCAAAGGTCACCCCAAAGGTCACTAAAGGTCACTCCAAAGGTCACCAAAGGTCACCAAAGGTCACCCCAAAGGTCACCAAAGGTCACCCCAAAGGTCACCAAAGGTTACCAAAGGTCACCAAAGGTCACCGAAGGTCACCAAAGGTCACCCCAAAGGTCACCACAGGTCACCCCAAAGGTCACCCCAAAGGTCACCAAAAGTTACCAAAGGTCACCAAAAGTCACCCCAAAGGTCACCAAAGATCACCCCAAAGGTCACCAAAGGTCACCAAAGGTCACCCCAAAGGTCACCAAAGGTCACCCCAAACGTCACCAAAGGTCACCAAAGGTCACCCCAAAGGTCACCACAGGTCACCCCAAAGGTCACCCCAAAGGTCACCAAAAGTTACCAAAGGTCACCAAAAGTCACCCCAAAGGTCACCAAAGATCACCCCAAAGGTCACTAAAGGTCACCCCAAAAGTCACCAAAGGTCACCCGAAAGGTCACCAAAGGTCACCAAAGGTCACCAAAGGTCACCCCAAAGGTCACCAAAGGTCACCAAAGGTCACCAAAGGTCACCCCAAAGGTCACCAAAGGTCACCAAAGGTCACCAAAGGTCACCCCAAAGGTCACCAAAGGTCACCAAAGGTCACCAAAGGTCACCAAAGGTCACCAAAGGTCACCCCAAAGGTCACCAAAGGTCACCAAAGGTCACCAAAGGTCACCAAAGGTCACCAAAGGTCACCCCAAAGGTCACCAAAGGTCACCAAAGGTCACCAAAGGTCACCAAAGGTCACCAAAGGTCATCCCAAAGGTCTCCAAAGGTCACCCCAAAGGTCACCAAAGGTCACCAAAGGTCACCAAAGGTCACCAAAGGTCACCAAAGGTCACCCCAAAGGTCACCAAAGGTCACCCCAAAGGTCACCAAAGGTCACCCCAAAGGTCACCAAAGGTCACCAAAGGTCACCCCAAAGGTCACCAAAGGTCACCCCAAAGGTCACCAAAGGTCACCAAAGGTCACCAAGGGTCAGCAAAGGTCACCAAAGGTCACCACAGGTCACCAAAGGTCACCCCAAAGGTCACCAAAGGTCACCAAAGGTCACCAAAGGTCACCAAAGGTCACCCCAAAGGTCACCAAAGGTCACCAAAGGTCACCCCAAAGGTCACTAAAGGTCACCCCAAAGGTCACCAAAGGTCACCAAAGGTCACCAAAGGTCACCAAAGGTCTCCCCAAAGGTCACCAAAGGTCACCCCAAAGGTCACCAATGGTCACCAAAGGTCACCAAAGGTCACCCCAAAGGTCACCAAAGGTCACCCCAAAGGTCACCAAAGGTCACCCCAAAGGTCACCAAAGGTCACCCCAAAGGTCACCAAAGGTCACCAATAGTCACCCCAAAGGTCACCAAAGGTCACCCCAAAGGTCACCAAAGGTCACCAAAGGTCACCAAAGGTCACCCCAAAGGTCACCAAAGGTCACCCCAAAGGTCACCCCAAAGGTCACCAAAGGTCACCCCAAAGGTCACCAAAGGTCACCCCAAAGGTCACGAAAGGTCACCCCAAAGGTCACCAAAGGTCACCAAAGGTCACCAAAGGTCACCAAAGGTCACCAAAGGTCACCAAAGGTCACCAAAGGTCTCCCCAAAGGTCACCAAAGGTCACCCAAAAGGTCACCAATGGTCACCAAAGGTCACAAAAGGTCACCCGAAAGGTCACCAAAGGTCACCCCGAAGGTCACCAAAGGTCACCCCAAAGGTCACCAAAGGTCACCCCAAAGGTCCCCAAAGGTCACCAAAGGTCACCAAAGGTCACCAAAGGTCACCAAAGGTCTCCCCAAAGGTCACCAAAGGTCACCCCAAAGGTCACCAATGGTCACCAAAGGTCACCAAAGGTCACCCCAAAGGTCACCAAAGGTCACCCCAAAGGTCACCAAAGGTCACCCCAAAGGTCACCAAAGGTCACCCCAAAGGTCACCAAAGGTCACCCCAAAGGTCACCAAAGGTCACCAAAGGTCACCCCAAAGGTCACCAAAGGTCACCCCAAAGGTCACCAAAGGTCACCCCAAAGGTCACCAAAGGTCACCCCAAAGGTCACCCCAAAGGTCACCAAAGGTCACCCCAAAGGTCACCAAAGGTCACCCCAAAGGTCACCAAAGGTCACCAAAGGTCACCAAAGGTCACCAAAGGTCACCAAAGGTCACCCCAAAGGTCACCAAAGGTCACCCCAAAGGTCACCCCAAAGGTCACCAAAGGTCACCCCAAAGGTCACCAAAGGTCACCCCAAAGGTCACCAAAGGTCACCAAAGGTCACCAAAGGTCACCCCAAAGGTCACCAAAGGTCTCCCCAAAGGTCACCAAAGGTCACCCCAAAGGTCACCAATGGTCACCAAAGGTCACCAAAGGTCACCCCAAAGGTCACCAAAGGTCACCCCAAAGGTCACCAAAGGTCACCCCAAAGGTCACCAAAGGTCACCCCAAAGGTCACCAAAGGTCACCAAAGGTCACCCCAAAGGTCACCAAAGGTCACCCCAAAGGTCACCAAAGGTCACCAAAGGTCACCAAAGGTCACCAAAGGTCACCAAAGGTCACCCCAAAGGTCACCAAAGGTCACCCCAAAGGTCACCCCAAAGGTCATCAAAGGTCACCCCAAAGGTCACCAAAGGTCACCCCAAAGGTCACCAAAGGTCACCAAAGGTCACCAAAGGTCACCCCAAAGGTCACCAAAGGTCACCAAAGGTCACCAAAGGTCACCAAGGGTCACCAAAGGTCATCCCAAAGGTCACCAAAGGTCACCCCAAAGGTCACCAAAGGTCACCAAAGGTCACCAAAAGTCACCAAAGGTCACCAAAGGTCACCAAAGGTCACCAAAGGTCACCAAAGGTCACCCCAAAGGTCACCAAAGGTCACCCCAAAGGTCACCAAAGGTCACCCCAAAGGTCAGCAAAGGTCACCAAAGGTCACCAAAGGTCAGCAAAGGTCACCAAAGGTCACCAAAGGTCACCCCAAAGGTCACCAAAGTTCACCCCAAAGGTCACCAAAGGTCACCAAAGGTCACCAAAGGTCAGCAAAGGTCACCAAAGGTCACCACAGGTCACCAAAGGTCACCCCAAAGGTCACCAAAGGTCACCAAAGGTCACCAAAGGTCACCAAAGGTCACCCCAAAGGTCACCAAAGGTCACCCCAAAGGTCACTAAAGGTCACCCCAAAGGTCACCAAAGGTCACCAAAGGTCACCAAAGGTCACCAAAGGTCACCCCAAAGGTCACCAAAGGTCACCCCAAAGGTCACCAATGGTCACCAAAGGTCACCAAAGGTCACCCCAAAGGTCTCCAAAGGTCACCCCAAAGGTCACCAAAGGTCACCAAAGGTCACCAAAGGTCACCCCAAAGGTCACCAAAGGTCACCCCAAAGGTCACCAAAGGTCACCAAAGGTCACCCCAAAGGTCACCAAAGGTCACCAAAGGTCACCAAAGGTCACCGAAGGTCACCAAAGGTCACCAAAGGTCACCCCAAAGGTCACCAAAGGTCACCCCAAAGGTCACCAAAGGTTACCAAAGGTCAGCAAAGGTCACCCCAAAGGTCACCAAAGGTCACCAAAGGTCACCAAAGGTCACCAAAGGTCACCCCAAAGGTCACCAAAGGTCACCAAAGGTCACCAAAGGTCACCCCAAAGGTCACCAAAGGTCACCAAAGGTCACCAAAGGTCACCCCAAAGGTCACCAAAGGTCACCAAAGGTCACCAAAGGTCACCAAAGGTCACCAAAGGTCATCCCAAAGGTCACCAAAGGTCACCCCAAAGGTCACCAAAGGTCACCAAAGGTCACCAAAGGTCACCAAAGGTCACCAAAGGTCACCCCAAAGGTCACCAAAGGTCACCCCAAAGGTCACCAAAGGTCACCCCAAAGGTCACCAAAGGTCACCAAAGGTCACCCCAAAGGTCACCAAAGGTCACCCCAAAGGTCACCAAAGGTCACCAAAGGTCACCAAAGGTCACCAAAGGTCACCAAAGGTCATCCCAAAGGTCACCAAAGGTCACCCCAAAGGTCACCAAAGGTCACCAAAGGTCACCAAAGGTCACCAAAGGTCACCAAAGGTCACCCCAAAGGTCACCAAAGGTCACCCCAAAGGTCACCAAAGGTCACCCCAAAGGTCACCAAAGGTCACCAAAGGTCACCAAATGTCACCCCAAAGGTCACCAAAGGTCACCAAAGGTCACCAAAGGTCACCAAAGGTCATCCCAAAGGTCACCAAAGGTCACCCCAAAGGTCACCAAAGGTCACCAAAGGTCACCAAAGGTCACCAAAGGTCACCAAAGGTCACCCCAAAGGTCACCAAAGGTCACCCCAAAGGTCACCAAAGGTCACCCCAAAGGTCACCAAAGGTCACCAAAGGTCACCCCAAAGGTCACCAAAGGTCACCCCAAAGGTCACCAAAGGTCACCAAAGGTCACCAAAGGTCAGCAAAGGTCACCAAAGGTCACCAAAGGTCACCAAAGGTCACCCCAAAGGTCACCAAAGGTCACCAAAGGTCACCAAAGGTCACCAAAGGTCACCCCAAAGGTCACCAAAGGTCACCAAAGGTCACCCCAAAGGTCACTAAAGGTCACCCCAAAGGTCACCAAAAGTCACCAAAGGTCACCAAAGGTCACCAAAGGTCACCCCAAAGGTCACCAAAGGTCACCCCAAAGGTCACCAATGGTCACCAAAGGTCACCAAAGGTCACCCCAAAGGTCCCCAAAGGTCACCAAAGGTCACCCCAAAGGTCACCAAAGGTCACCCCAAAGGTCACCAAAGGTCACCAAAGGTCACCAAAGGTCACCAAAGGTCACCAAAGGTCGTCCCAAAGGTCACCAAAGGTCACCCCAAAGGTCACCAAAGTTACCAAAGGTCACCAAAGGTCACCAAAGGTCACCAAAGGTCACCCCAAAGGTCACCAAAGGTCACCCCAAAGGTCACCAAAGGTCACCCCAAAGGTCACCAAAGGTCACCAAAGGTCACCAAAGGTCACCCCAAAGGTCACCAAAGGTCACCAAAGGTCACCAAAGGTCACCAAAGGTCACCAAAGGTCATCCCAAAGGTCACCAAAGGTCACCCCAAAGGTCACCAAAGGTCACCAAAGGTCACCAAAGGTCACCAAAGGTCACCAAAGGTCACCCCAAAGGTCACCAAAGGTCACCCCAAAGGTCACCAAAGGTCACCAAAGGTCACCCCAAAGGTCACCAAAGGTCACCCCAAAGGTCACCAAAGGTCACCAAAGGTCACCAAAGGTCACCAAAGGTCACCCCAAAGGTCACCAAAGGTCACCAAAGTTCACCCCAAAGGTCACTAAAGGTCACCCCAAAGGTCACCAAAGGTCACCAAAGGTCACCAAAGGTCACCAAAGGTCACCCCAAAGGTCACCAAAGGTCACCAAAGGTCATCCCAAAGGTCACCAAAGGTCACCCCAATGGTCACCAAAGGTCACCAAAGGTCACCAAAGGTCACCAAAGGTCACCAAAGGTCACCCCAAAGGTCGCCAAAGGTCACCCCAAAGGTCACCAAAGGTCACCCCAAAGGTCACCAAAGGTCACCAAAGGTCACCAAAGGTCATCCCAAAGGTCACCAAAGGTCACCCCAAAGGTCACCAAAGGTCACCAAAGGTCACCAAAGGTCACCAAAGGTCACCCCAAAGATCACCAAAGGTCACCCCAAAGGTCACCAAAGGTCACCCCAAAGGTCACCAAAGGTCACCAAAGGTCTCCAAAGGTCACCCCAAAGGTCACCAAAGGTCACCAAAGGTCACCAAAGGTCACCAAAGGTCATCCCAAAGGTCACCAAAGGTCACCCCAAAGGTCACCAAAGGTCACCAAAGGTCACCAAAGGTCACCAAAGGTCACCAAAGGTCACCCCAAAGGTCACCAAAGGTCACCCCAAAGGTCACCAAAGGTCACCCCAAAGGTCACCAAAGGTCACCAAAGGTCACCAAAGGTCACCCCAAAGGTCACCAAAGGTCACCAAAGGTCACCAAAGGTCACCAAAGGTCACCAAAGGTCATCCCAAAGGTCACCAAAGGTCACCCCAATGGTCACCAAAGGTCACCAAAGGTCACCAAAGGTCACCAAAGGTCACCCCAAAGGTCACCAAAGGTCACCCCAAAGGTCACCAAAGGTCACCCCAAAGGTCACCAAAGGTCACCAAAGGTCACCCCAAAGGTCACCAAAGGTCACCCCAAAGGTCACCAAAGGTCACCAAAGGTCACCAAAGGTCACCAAAGGTCACCCCAAAGGTCACCAAAGGTCACCAAAGGTCACCCCAAAGGTCACTAAAGGTCACCCCAAAGGTCACCAAAGGTCACCAAAGGTCACCAAAGGTCACCAAAGGTCACCAAAGGTCATCCCAAAGGTCTCCAAAGGTCACCCCAAAGGTCACCAAAGGTCACCAAAGGTCACCAAAGGTCACCAAAGGTCACCAAAGGTCACCCCAAAGGTCACCAAAGGTCACCCCAAAGGTCACCAAAGGTCACCCCAAAGGTCACCAAAGGTCACCAAAGGTCACCCCAAAGGTCACCAAAGGTCACCCCAAAGGTCACCAAAGGTCACCAAAGGTCACCAAGGGTCAGCAAAGGTCACCAAAGGTCACCACAGGTCACCAAAGGTCACCCCAAAGGTCACCAAAGGTCACCAAAGGTCACCAAAGGTCACCAAAGGTCACCCCAAAGGTCACCAAAGGTCACCAAAGGTCACCCCAAAGGTCACTAAAGGTCACCCCAAAGGTCACCAAAGGTCACCAAAGGTCACCAAAGGTCACCAAAGGTCTCCCCAAAGGTCACCAAAGGTCACCCCAAAGGTCACCAATGGTCACCAAAGGTCACCAAAGGTCACCCCAAAGGTCACCAAAGGTCACCCCAAAGGTCACCAAAGGTCACCCCAAAGGTCACCAAAGGTCACCCCAAAGGTCACCAAAGGTCACCAATAGTCACCCCAAAGGTCACCAAAGGTCACCCCAAAGGTCACCAAAGGTCACCAAAGGTCACCAAAGGTCACCAAAGGTCACCAAAGGTCACCCCAAAGGTCACCAAAGGTCACCCCAAAGGTCACCCCAAAGGTCACCAAAGGTCACCCCAAAGGTCACCAAAGGTCACCCCAAAGGTCACGAAAGGTCACCCCAAAGGTCACCAAAGGTCACCAAAGGTCACCAAAGGTCACCAAAGGTCACCAAAGGTCACCAAAGGTCACCAAAGGTCTCCCCAAGGGTCACCAAAGGTCACCCCAAAGGTCACCAATGGTCACCAAAGGTCACCAAAGGTCACCCCAAAGGTCACCAAAGGTCACCCCGAAGGTCACCAAAGGTCACCCCAAAGGTCACCAAAGATCACCCCAAAGGTCCCCAAAGGTCACCAAAGGTCACCAAAGGTCACCAAAGGTCACCAAAGGTCTCCCCAAAGGTCACCAAAGGTCACCCCAAAGGTCACCAATGGTCACCAAAGGTCACCAAAGGTCACCCCAAATGTCACCAAAGGTCACCCCAAAGGTCACCAAAGGTCACCCCAAAGGTCACCAAAGGTCACCCCAAAGGTCACCAAAGGTCACCAAAGGTCACCCCAAAGGTCACCAAAGGTCACCCCAAAGGTCACCAAAGGTCACCCCAAAGGTCACCAAAGGTCACCCCAAAGGTCACCCCAAAGGTCACCAAAGGTCACCCCAAAGGTCACCAAAGGTCACCCCAAAGGTCACCAAAGGTCACCAAAGGTCACCAAAGGTCACCAAAGGTCACCAAAGGTCACCCCAAAGGTCACCAAAGGTCACCCCAAAGGTCACCCCAAAGGTCACCAAAGGTCACCCCAAAGGTCACCAAAGGTCACCCCAAAGGTCACCAAAGGTCACCAAAGGTCACCAAAGGTCACCCCAAAGGTCACCAAAGGTCTCCCCAAAGGTCACCAAAGGTCACCCCAAAGGTCACCAATGGTCACCAAAGGTCACCAAAGGTCACCCCAAAGGTCACCAAAGGTCACCCCAAAGGTCACCAAAGGTCACCCCAAAGGTCACCAAAGGTCACCCCAAAGGTCACCAAAGGTCACCAAAGGTCACCCCAAAGGTCACCAAAGCTCACCCCAAAGGTCACCAAAGGTCACCAAAGGTCACCAAAGGTCACCAAAGGTCACCAAAGGTCACCCCAAAGGTCACCAAAGGTCACCCCAAAGGTCACCCCAAAGGTCACCAAAGGTCACCCCAAAGGTCACCAAAGGTCACCCCAAAGGTCACCAAAGGTCACCAAAGGTCACCAAAGGTCACCCCAAAGGTCACCAAAGGTCACCAAAGGTCACCAAAGGTCACCAAGGGTCACCAAAGGTCATCCCAAAGGTCACCAAAGGTCACCCCAAAGGTCACCAAAGGTCACCAAAGGTCACCAAAGGTCACCAAAGGTCACCAAAGGTCACCAAAGGTCACCAAAGGTCACCAAAGGTCACCCCAAAGGTCACCAAAGGTCACCCCAAAGGTCACCAAAGGTCACCCCAAAGGTCACCAAAGGTCACCAAAGGTCACCAAAGGTCAGCAAAGGTCACCAAAGGTCACCAAAGGTCACCCCAAAGGTCACCAAAGTTCACCCCAAAGGTCACCAAAGGTCACCAAAGGTCACCAAAGGTCAGCAAAGGTCACCAAAGGTCACCACAGGTCACCAAAGGTCACCCCAAAGGTCACCAAAGGTCACCAAAGGTCACCAAAGGTCACCAAAGGTCACCCCAAGGGTCACCAAAGGTCACCCCAAAGGTCACTAAAGGTCACCCCAAAGGTCACCAAAGGTCACCAAAGGTCACCAAAGGTCACCAAAGGTCACCCCAAAGGTCACCAAAGGTCACCCCAAAGGTCACCAATGGTCACCAAAGGTCACCAAAGGTCACCCCAAAGGTCACCAAAGGTCACCCCAAAGGTCACCAAAGGTCACCAAAGGTCACCAAAGGTCACCCCAAAGGTCACTAAAGGTCACCCCAAAGGTCACCAAAGGTCACCAAAGGTCACCCCAAAGGTCACCAAAGGTCACCCCAAAGGTCACCAAAGGTCACCAAAGGTCACCAAAGGTCACCCCAAAGGTCACCCCAAAGGTCACCAAAGGTCACCCCAAAGGTCACCAAAGGTCACCCCAAAGGTCACGAAAGGTCACCCCAAAGGTCACCAAAGGTCACCAAAGGTCACCAAAGGTCACCAAAGGTCACCCCAAGGGTCACCAAAGGTCACCCCAAAGGTCACTAAAGGTCACCCCAAAGGTCACCAAAGGTCACCAAAGGTCACCAAAGGTCACCAAAGGTCACCCCAAAGGTCACCAAAGGTCACCCCAAAGGTCACCAAAGGTCACCAAAGGTCTCCCCAAGGGTCACCAAAGGTCACCCCAAAGGTCACCAATGGTCACCAAAGGTCACCAAAGGTCACCCCAAAGGTCACCAAAGGTCACCCCGAAGGTCACCAAAGGTCACCCCAAAGGTCACCAAAGATCACCCCAAAGGTCCCCAAAGGTCACCAAAGGTCACCAAAGGTCACCAAAGGTCTCCCCAAAGGTCACCAAAGGTCACCCCAAAGGTCACCAATGGTCACCAAAGGTCACCAAAGGTCACCCCAAATGTCACCAAAGGTCACCCCAAAGGTCACCAAAGGTCACCCCAAAGGTCACCAAAGGTCACCCCAAAGGTCACCCCAAAGGTCACCAAAGGTCACCCCAAAGGTCACCAAAGGTCACCCCAAAGGTCACCAAAGGTCACCAAAGGTCACCAAAGGTCACCAAAGGTCACCAAAGGTCACCCCAAAGGTCACCAAAGGTCACCCCAAAGGTCACCAAAGGTCACCAAAGGTCACCAAAGGTCACCCCAAAGGTCACCAAAGGTCTCCCCAAAGGTCACCAAAGTTCACCCCAAAGGTCACCAATGGTCACCAAAGGTCACCAAAGGTCACCCCAAAGGTCACCAAAGGTCACCCCAAAGGTCACCAAAGGTCACCCCAAAGGTCACCAAAGGTCACCCCAAAGGTCACCAAAGGTCACCAAAGGTCACCCCAAAGGTCACCAAAGCTCACCCCAAAGGTCACCAAAGGTCACCAAAGGTCACCAAAGGTCACCAAAGGTCACCAAAGGTCACCCCAAAGGTCACCAAAGGTCACCCCAAAGGTCACCCCAAAGGTCACCAAAGGTCACCCCAAAGGTCACCAAAGGTCACCCCCAAAGGTGTCACCAAAGGTCACCAAAGGTCACCAAAGGTCACCCCAAAGGTCACCAAAGGTCACCAAAGGTCACCAAAGGTCACCAAGGGTCACCAAAGGTCATCCCAAAGGTCACCAAAGGTCACCCCAAAGGTCACCAAAGGTCACCAAAGGTCACCAAAGGTCACCAAAGGTCACCAAAGGTCACCAAAGGTCACCAAAGGTCACCAAAGGTCACCCCAAAGGTCACCAAAGGTCACCCCAAAGATCACCAAAGGTCACCCCAAAGGTCACCAAAGGTCACCAAAGGTCACCAAAGGTCAGCAAAGGTCACCAAAGGTCACCAAAGGTCACCCCAAAGGTCACCAAAGTTCACCCCAAAGGTCACCAAAGGTCACCAAAGGTCACCAAAGGTCAGCAAAGGTCACCAAAGGTCACCACAGGTCACCAAAGGTCACCCCAAAGGTCACCAAAGGTCACCAAAGGTCACCAAAGGTCACCCAAAGGTCACCAAAGGTCACCAAAGGTCACCCCAAAGGTCACTAAAGGTCACCCCAAAGGTCACCAAAGGTCACCAAAGGTCACCAAAGGTCACCAAAGGTCACCCCAAAGGTCACCAAAGGTCACCCCAAAGGTCACCAATGGTCACCAAAGGTCACCAAAAAGGTCACCAAAGGTCACCAAAGGTCACCAAAGGTCACCCCAAAGGTCACTAAAGGTCACCCCAAAGGTCACCAAAGGTCACCAAAGGTCACCCCAAAGGTCACCAAAGGTCACCAAAGGTCACCCCAAAGGTCACCAAAGGTCACCCCAAAGGTCACCAAAGGTCACCAAAGGTCACCAAAGGTCACCGAAGTTCACCAAAGGTCACCAAAGGTCACCCCAAAGGTCACCAAAGGTCACCCCAAAGGTCACCAAAGGTTACCAAAGGTCAGCAAAGGTCACCCCAAAGGTCACCAAAGGTCACCAAAGGTCACCAAAGGTCACCAAAGGTCACCCCAAAGGTCACCAAAGGTCACCAAAGGTCACCAAAGGTCACCCCAAAGGTCACCAAAGGTCACCAAAGGTCACCAAAGGTCACCCCAAAGGTCACCAAAGGTCACCAAAGGTCACCAAAGGTCACCAAAGGTCACCAAAGGTCATCCCAAAGGTCACCAAAGGTCACCCCAAAGGTCACCAAAGGTCACCAAAGGTCACCAAAGGTCACCAAAGGTCACCAAAGGTCACCCCAAAGGTCACCAAAGGTCACCCCAAAGGTCACCAAAGGTCACCCCAAAGGTCACCAAAGGTCACCAAAGATCACCCCAAAGGTCACCCCAAAGGTCACCAAAGGTCACCAAAGGTCACCAAAGGTCACCAAAGGTCACCAAAGGTCATCCCAAAGGTCACCAAAGGTCACCCCAAAGGTCACCAAAGGTCACCAAAGGTCACCAAAGGTCACCAAAGATCACCAAAGGTCACCCCAAAGGTCACCAAAGGTCACCCCAAAGGTCACCAAAGGTCACCAAAGGTCACCCTAAAGGTCACCAAAGGTCACCCCAAAGGTCACCAAAGGTCACCAAAGGTCACCCCAAAGGTCACCAAAGGTCACCCCAAAGGTCACCAAAGGTCACCAAAGGTCACCAAAGGTCACCGAAGGTCACCAAAGGTCACCCCAAAGGTCACCACAGGTCACCCCAAAGGTCACCCCAAAGGTCACCAAAAGTTACCAAAGGTCACCAAAAGTCACCCCAAAGGTCACCAAAGATCACCCCAAAGGTCACCAAAGGTCACCAAAGGTCACCCCAAAGGTCACCAAACGTCACCCCAAACGTCACCAAAGGTCACCAAAGGTCACCCCAAAGGTCACCACAGGTCACCCCAAAGGTCACCCCATAGGTCACCAAAAGTTACCAAAGGTCACCCCAAAGGTCACCACAGGTCACCCCAAAGGTCACCCCAAAGGTCACCAAAGGTCACCCCATAGGTCACCAAAGGTCACCCCAAAGGTCACCAAAGGTCACCAAAGGTCACCCCAAAGGTCACCAAAGGTCACCCCAAAAGTCACCAAAGGTCACCAAAGGTCACCAAAGGTCAGCAAAGATCACCAAAGGTCACCACAGGTCACCAAAGGTCACCCCAAAGGTCACCAAAGGTCACCAAAGGTCACCAAAGGTCACCAAAGGTCACCCCAAAGGTCACCAAAGGTCACCAAAGGTCACCCCAAAGGTCACTAAAGGTCACCCCAAAGGTCACCAAAGGTCACCAAAGATCACCAAAGGTCACCCCAAAGGTCACCAAAGGTCACCCCAAAGGTCACCAATGGTCACCAAAGGTCACCAAAGGTCACCCCGAAGGTCACCAAAGGTCACCCCAAAGGTCACCAAAGGTCACCCCAAAGGTCACCAAAGGTCACCCCAAAGGTCACCAAAGGTCACCAAAGGTCACCCCAAAGGTCACCAAAGGTCACCCCAAAGGTCACCAAAGGTCACCAAAGGTCACCAAAGGTCACCAAAGGTCATCCCAAAGGTCACCAAAGGTCACCCCAAAGGTCACCAAAGGTCACCAAAGGTCACCAAAGGTCACCAAAGGTCACCAAAGGTCACCCCAAAGGTCACCAAAGGTCACCCCAAAGGTCACCAAAGGTCACCCCAAAGGTCACCAAAGGTCACCAAAGGTCACCAAAGGTCACCCCAAAGGTCACCAAAGGTCACCAAAGGTCACCAAAGGTCACCAAAGGTCATCCCAAAGGTCACCAAAGGTCACCCCAAAGGTCACCAAAGGTCACCAAAGGTCACCAAAGGTCACCAAAGGTCACCAAAGGTCATCCCAAAGGTCACCAAAGGTCACCCCAAAGGTCACCAAAGGTCACCAAAGGTCACCAAAGGTCACCAAAGGTCACCCCAAAGGTCACCAAAGGTCACTCCAAAGGTCACCAAAGGTCACCCCAAAGGTCACCAAAGGTCACCAAAGGTCACCAAAGGTCACCCCAAAGGTCACCAAAGGTCACCAAAGGTCACCAAAGGTCACCAAAGGTCACCAAAGGTCATCCCAAAGGTCACCAAAGGTCACCCCAAAGGTCACCAAAGGTCACCAAAGGTCACCAAAGGTCACCAAAGGTCACCAAAGGTCACCCCAAAGGTCACCAAAGGTCACCCCAAAGGTCACCAAAGGTCACCCCAAAGGTCAAGAAAGGTCACCAAAGGTCACCAAAGGTCACCAAAGGTCACCAAAGGTCACCAAAGGTCACCAAAGGTCATCCCAAAGGTCACCAAAGGTCACCCCAAAGGTCACCAAAAGTCACCAAAGGTCACCAAAGGTCACCAAAGGTCACCAAAGGTCACCCCAAAGGTCACCAAAGGTCACCCCAAAGGTCACCAAAGGTCACCAAAGGTCACCAAAGGTCATCCCAAAGGTCACCAAAGGTCACCCCAAAGGTCACCAAAGGTCACCAAAGGTCACCAAAGGTCACCAAAGGTCACCAAAGGTCACCCCAAAGGTCACCAAAGGTCACCCCAAAGGTCACCAAAGGTCACCCCAAAGGTCACCAAAGGTCACCAAAGGTCACCCCAAAGGTCACCAAAGGTCACCCCAAAGGTCACCAAAGGTCACCAAAGGTCACCAAAGGTCAGCAAAGGTCACCAAAGGTTACCACAGGTCACCAAAGGTCACCCCAAAGGTCACCAAAGGTCACCAAAGGTCACCAAAGGTCACCAAAGGTCACCTGAAAGGTCACCAAAGGTCACCAAAGGTCACCCCAAAGGTCACTAAAGGTCACCCCAAAGGTCACCAAAGGTCACCAAAGGTCACCAAAGGTCACCAAAGGTCACCCCAAAGGTCACCAAAGGTCACCCCAAAGGTCACCAATGGTCACCAAAGGTCACCAAAGGTCACCCTAAAGGTCACCAAAGGTCACCCCAAAGGTCACCAAAGGTCACCAAAGGTCACCCCAAAGGTCACCAAAGGTCACCCCAAAGGTCACCAAAGGTCACCAAAGGTCACCAAAGGTCACCGAAGGTCACCAAAGGTCACCCCAAAGGTCACCACAGGTCACCCCAAAGGTCACCCCAAAGGTCACCAAAAGTTACCAAAGGTCACCAAAAGTCACCCCAAAGGTCACCAAAGATCACCCCAAAGGTCACCAAAGGTCACCAAAGGTCACCCCAAAGGTCACCAAACGTCACCCCAAACGTCACCAAAGGTCACCAAAGGTCACCCCAAAGGTCACCACAGGTCACCCCAAAGGTCACCCCATAGGTCACCAAAAGTTACCAAAGGTCACCAAAAGTCACCCCAAAGGTCACCAAAGATCACCCCAAAGGTCACCAAAGGTCACCCCAAAAGTCACCAAAGGTCACCCCAAAGGTCACCAAAGGTCACCAAAGGTCACCAAAGGTCACCCCAAAGGTCACCAAAGGTCACCAAAGGTCACCAAAGGTCACCCCAAAGGTCACCAAAGGTCACCAAAGGTCACCAAAGGTCACCAAAGGTCACCAAAGGTCATCCCAAAGGTCACCAAAGGTCACCCCAAAGGTCACCAAAGGTCACCAAAGGTCACCAAAGGTCACCAAAGGTCATCCCAAAGGTCACCAAAGGTCACCCCAAAGGTCACCAAAGGTCACCCAAAAGGTCACCAAAGGTCACCAAAGGTCACCCCAAAGGTCACCAAAGGTCACCCCAAAGGTCACCAAAGGTCACCAAAGGTCACCAAAGGTCACCAAAGGTCACCAAAGGTCATCCCAAAGGTCACCAAAGGTCACCCCAAAGGTCACCAAAGGTCACCAAAGGTCACCAAAGGTCACCAAAGGTCACCAAAGGTCACCCCAAAGGTCACCAAAGGTCACCCCAAAGGTCACCAAAGGTCACCCCAAAGGTCACCAAAGGTAACCAAAGGTCACCAAAGGTCACCCCAAAGGTCACCAAAGGTCACCAAAGGTCACCAAAGGTCACCAAAGGTCACCAAAGGTCACCAAAGGTCATCCCAAAGGTCACCAAAGGTCACCCCAAAGGTCACCAAAGGTCACCAAAGGTCACCAAAGGTCACCAAAGGTCACCAAAGGTCACCCCAAAGGTCACCAAAGGTCACCCCAAAGGTCACCAAAGGTCACCCCAAAGGTCACCAAAGGTCACCAAAGGTCACCCCAGAGGTCACCAAAGGTCACCCCAAAGGTCACCAAAGGTCACCAAAGGTCACCAAAGGTCAGCAAAGGTCACCAAAGGTCACCACAGGTCACCAAAGGTCACCCCAAAGGTCACCAAAGGTCACCAAAGGTCACCAAAGGTCACCAAAGGTCACCCCAAAGGTCACCAAAGGTCACCAAAGGTCACCCCAAAGGTCACTAAAGGTCACCCCAAAGGTCACCAAAGGTCACCAAAGGTCACCAAAGGTCACCAAAGGTCACCCCAAAGGTCACCAAAGGTCACCCCAAAGGTCACCAATGGTCACCAAAGGTCACCAAAGGTCACCCCAAAGGTCACCAAAGGTCACCCCAAAGGTCACCAAAGGTCACCCCAAAGGTCACCAAAGGTCACCCCAAAGGTCACCAAAGGTCACCAAAGGTCACCCCAAAGGTCACCAAAGGTCACCCCAAAGGTCACCAAAGGTCACCAAAGGTCACCAAAGGTCACCAAAGGTCGTCCCAAAGGTCAACAAAGGTCACCCCAAAGGTCACCAAAGGTCACCAAAGGTCACCAAAGGTCACCAAAGGTCACCAAAGGTCACCCCAAAGGTCACCAAAGGTCACCCCAAAGGTCACCAAAGGTCACCCCAAAGGTCACCAAAGGTCACCAAAGGTCACCAAAGGTCACCCCAAAGGTCACCAAAGGTCACCAAAGGTCACCAAAGGTCACCAAAGGTCACCAAAGGTCACCAAAGGTCATCCCAAAGGTCACCAAAGGTCACCCCAAAGGTCACCAAAGGTCACCAAAGGTCACCAAAGGTCACCAAAGGTCACCAAAGGTCACCCCAAAGGTCACCAAAGGTCACCCCAAAGGTCACCAAAGGTCACCCCAAAGGTCACCAAAGGTCACCAAAGGTCACCCCAAAGGTCACCAAAGGTCACCCCAAATGTCACCAAAGGTCACCAAAGGTCACCAAAGGTCAGCAAAGGTCACCAAAGGTCACCACAGGTCACCAAAGGTCACCCCAAAGGTCACCAAAGGTCACCAAAGGTCACCAAAGGTCACCAAAGGTCACCCCAAAGGTCACCAAAGGTCACCAAAGGTCACCCCAAAGGTCACTAAAGGTCACCCCAAAGGTCACCAAAGGTCACCAAAGGTCACCAAAGGTCACCCCAAAGGTCACCAAAGGTCACCCCAAAGGTCACCAATGGTCACCAAAGGTCACCAAAGGTCACCCCAAAGGTCACCAAAGGTCACCAAAGGTCACCCCAAAGGTCACCAAAGGTCACCCCAAAGGTCACCAAAGGTCACCAAAGGTCACCAAAGGTCACCGAAGGTCACCAAAGGTCACCAAAAGTCACCCCAAACGTCACCAAAGGTCACCCCAAAGGTCACCAAAGGTTACCAAAGGTCAGCAAAGGTCACCCCAAAGGTCACCAAAGGTCACCAAAGGTCACCAAAGGTCACCAAAGGTCACCCCAAAGGTCACCAAAGGTCACCAAAGGTCACCAAAGGTCACCCCAAAGGTCACCAAAGGTCACCAAAGGTCACCAAAGGTCACCCCAAAGGTCACCAAAGGTCACCAAAGGTCACCAAAAGTCACCAAAGGTCATCCCAAAGGTCACCAAAGGTCACCAAAGGTCACCAAAGGTCACCAAAGGTCACCAAAGGTCACCCCAAAGGTCACCAAAGGTCACCCCAAAGGTCACCAAAGGTCACCCCAAAGGTCACCAAAGGTCACCAAAGGTCCCAAAGGTCACCCCAAAGGTCACCAAAGGTCACCCCAAAGGTCACCAAAGGTCACCCCAAAGGTCACCAAAGGTCACCAAAGGTCACCAAAGGTCACCAAAGGTCACCAAAGGTCATCCCAAAGGTCACCAAAGGTCACCCCAAAGGTCACCAAAGGTCACCAAAGGTCACCAAAGGTCACCAAAGGTCACCAAAGGTCACCCCAAAGGTCACCAAAGGTCACCCCAAAGGTCACCAAAGGTCACCCCAAAGGTCACCAAAGGTCACCAAAGGTCACCAAAGGTCACCCCAAAGGTCACCAAAGGTCACCCCAAAGGTCACCAAAGGTCACCCCAAAGGTCACCAAAGGTCACCAAAGGTCACCAAAGGTCACCAAAGGTCACCCCAAAGGTCACCAAAGGTCACCCCAAAGGTCACCAAAGGTCACCAAAGGTCACCAAAGGTCACCAAAGGTCACCAAAGGTCATCCCAAAGGTCACCAAAGGTCACCCCAAAGGTCACCAAAGGTCACCAAAGGTCACCAAAGGTCACCAAAGGTCACCCCAAAGGTCACCAAAGGTCACCCCAAAGGTCACCAAAGGTCACCCCAAATGTCACCAAAGGTCACCAAAGGTCACCAAAGGTCACCCCAAAGGTCACCAAAGGTCACCAAAGGTCACCAAAGGTCACCAAAGGTCATCCCAAAGGTCACCAAAGGTCACCCCAAAGGTCACCAAAGGTCACCAAAGGTCACCAAAGGTCACCAAAGGTCACCAAAGGTCACCCCAAAGGTCACCAAAGGTCACCCCAAAGGTCACCAAAGGTCACCCCAAAGGTCACCAAAGGTCACCAAAGGTCACCCCAAAGGTCACCAAAGGTCACCCCAAAGGTCACCAAAGGTCACCAAAGGTCACCAAAGGTCAGCAAAGGTCACCAAAGGTCACCACAGGTCACCAAAGGTCACCCCAAAGGTCACCAAAGGTCACCAAAGGTCACCAAAGGTCACCAAAGGTCACCTGAAAGGTCACCAAAGGTCACCAAAGGTCACCCCAAAGGTCACTAAAAGTCACCCCAAAGGTCACCAAAGGTCACCAAAGGTCACCAAAGGTCACCAAAGGTCACCCCAAAGGTCACCAAAGGTCACCCCAAAGGTCACCAATGGTCACCAAAGGTCACCAAAGGTCACCCCAAAGGTCACCAAAGGTCACCCCAAAGGTCACCAAAGGTCACCAAAGGTCACCCCAAAGGTCACCAAAGGTCACCCCAAAGGTCACCAAAGGTCACCAAAGGTCACCAAAGGTCACCGAAGGTCACCAAAGGTCACCCCAAAGGTCACCACAGGTCACCCCAAAGGTCACCCCAAAGGTCACCAAAAGTTACCAAAGGTCACCAAAAGTCACCCCAAAGGTCACCAAAGATCACCCCAAAGGTCACCAAAGGTCACCAAAGGTCACCCCAAAGGTCACCAAACGTCACCCCAAACGTCACCAAAGGTCACCAAAGGTCACCCCAAAGGTCACCACAGGTCACCCCAAAGGTCACCCCATAGGTCACCAAAAGTTACCAAAGGTCACCAAAAGTCACCCCAAAGGTCACCAAAGATCACCCCAAAGGTCACCAAAGGTCACCCCAAAAGTCACCAAAGGTCACCCCAAAGGTCACCAAAGGTCACCAAAGGTCACCAAAGGTCACCCCAAAGGTCACCAAAGGTCACCAAAGGTCACCAAAGGTCACCCCAAAGGTCACCAAAGGTCACCAAAGGTCACCAAAGGTCACCAAAGGTCACCAAAGGTCATCCCAAAGGTCACCAAAGGTCACCCCAAAGGTCACCAAAGGTCACCAAAGGTCACCAAAGGTCACCAAAGGTCACCAAAGGTCATCCCAAAGGTCACCAAAGGTCACCCCAAAGGTCACCAAAGGTCACCCAAAAGGTCACCAAAGGTCACCAAAGGTAACCCCAAAGGTCACCAAAGGTCACCCCAAAGGTCACCAAAGGTCACCAAAGGTCACCAAAGGTCACCAAAGGTCACCAAAGGTCATCCCAAAGGTCACCAAAGGTCACCCCAAAGGTCACCAAAGGTCACCAAAGGTCACCAAAGGTCACCAAAGGTCACCAAAGGTCACCCCAAAGGTCACCAAAGGTCACCCCAAAGGTCACCAAAGGTCACCCCAAAGGTCACCAAAGGTACCCAAAGGTCACCAAAGGTCACCCCAAAGGTCACCAAAGGTCACCAAAGGTCACCAAAGGTCACCAAAGGTCACCAAAGGTCATCCCAAAGGTCACCAGAGGTCACCCCAAAGGTCACCAAAGGTCACCAAAGGTCACCAAAGGTCACCAAAGGTCACCAAAGGTCACCCCAAAGGTCACCAAAGGTCACCCCAAAGGTCACCAAAGGTCACCCCAAAGGTCACCAAAGGTCACCAAAGGTCACCCCAAAGGTCACCAAAGGTCACCCCAAAGGTCACCAAAGGTCACCAAAGGTCACCAAAGGTCAGCAAAGGTCACCAAAGGTCACCACAGGTCACCAAAGGTCACCCCAAAGGTCACCAAAGGTCACCAAAGGTCACCAAAGGTCACCAAAGGTCACCCCAAAGGTCACCAAAGGTCACCAAAGGTCACCCCAAAGGTCACTAAAGGTCACCCCAAAGGTCACCAAAGGTCACCAAAGGTCACCAAAGGTCACCAAAGGTCACCCCAAAGGTCACCAAAGGTCACCCCAAAGGTCACCAATGGTCACCAAAGGTCACCAAAGGTCACCCCAAAGGTCACCAAAGGTCACCCCAAAGGTCACCAAAGGTCACCCCAAAGGTCACCAATGGTCACCAAAGGTCACCAAAAGTCACCCCAAAGGTCACCAAAGGTCACCCCAAAGGTCACCAAAGGTCACCAAAGGTCACCCCAAAGGTCACCAAAGGTCGCCCCAAAGGTCACCAAAGGTCACCAAAGGTCACCAAAGGTTACCGAAGGTCACCAAAGGTCACCCCAAAGGTCACCACAGGTCACCCCAAAGGTCACCCCAAAGGTCACCAAAAGTTACCAAAGGTCACCAAAAGTCACCCCAAAGGTCACCAAAGATCACCCCAAAGGTCACCAAAGGTCACCAAAGGTCACCCCAAAGGTCACCAAACGTCACCCCAAACGTCACCAAAGGTCACCAAAGGTCACCCCAAAGGTCACCACAGGTCACCCCAAAGGTCACCCCATAGGTCACCAAAAGTTACCAAAGGTCACCAAAAGTCACCCCAAAGGTCACCAAAGATCACCCCAAAGGTCACCAAAGGTCACCCCAAAAGTCACCAAAGGTCACCCCAAAGGTCACCAAAGGTCACCAAAGGTCACCAAAGGTCACCAAAGGTTACCCCAAAGGTCACCAAAGGTCACCAAAGGTCACCAAAGGTCACCCCAAAGGTCACCAAAGGTCACCAAAGGTCACCAAAGGTCACCAAAGGTCACCAAAGGTCATCCCAAAGGTCACCAAAGGTCACCAAAGGTCATCCCAAAGGTCACCAAAGGTCACCCCAAAGGTCACCAAAGGTCACCAAAGGTCACCAAAGGTCACCAAAGGTCACCAAAGGTCATCCCAAAGGTCACCAAAGGTCACCCCAAAGGTCACCACAGGTCACCCAAAAGGTCACCAAAGGTCACCAAAGGTCACCCCAAAGGTCACCAAAGGTCACCCCAAAGGTCACCAAAGGTCACCAAAGGTCACCAAAGGTCACCAAAGGTCACCAAAGGTCATCCCAAAGGTCACCAAAGGTCACCCCAAAGGTCACCAAAGGTCACCAAAGGTCACCAAAGGTCACCAAAGGTCACCAAAGGTCACCCCAAAGGTCACCAAAGGTCACCCCAAAGGTCACCAAAGGTCACCAAAGGTAACCAAAGGTCACCAAAGGTCACCCCAAAGGTCACCAAAGGTCACCAAAGGTCACCAAAGGTCACCAAAGGTCACCAAAGGTCAGCCCAAAGGTCACCAAAGGTCACCCCAAAGGTCACCAAAGGTCACCAAAGGTCACCAAAGGTCACCAAAGGTCACCAAAGGTCACCCCAAAGGTCACCAAAGGTCACCCCAAAGGTCACCAAAGGTCACCCCAAAGGTCACCAAAGGTCACCAAAGGTCACCCCAAAGGTCACCAAAGGTCACCCCAAACGTCACCAAAGGTCACCAAAGGTCACCAAAGGTCAGCAAAGGTCACCAAAGGTCACCACAGGTCACCAAAGGTCACCCCAAAGGTCACCAAAGGTCACCAAAGGTCACCAAAGGTCACCAAAGGTCACCAAAGGTCACCAAAGGTCACCCCAAAGGTCACCAAAGGTCACCAAAGGTCACCCCAAAGGTCACTAAAGGTCACCCCAAAGGTCACCAAAGGTCACCAAAGGTCACCAAAGGTCACCAAAGGTCACCCCAAAGGTCACCAAAGGTCACCCCAAAGGTCACCAAAGGTCACCCCAATGGTCACCAAAGGTCACCAAAGGTCACCCCAAAGGTCACCAAAGGTCACCCCAAAGGTCACCAAAGGTCACCCCAAAGGTCACCAAAGGTCACCCCAAAGGTCACCAAAGGTCACCAAAGATCACCCCAAAGGTCACCAAAGGTCACCCCAAAGGTCACCAAAGGTCACCAAAGGTCACCAAAGGTCACCAAAGGTCACCAAAGGTCGTCCCAAAGGTCACCAAAGGTCACCCCAAAGGTCACCAAAGGTCACCAAAGGTCACCAAAGGTCACCAAAGGTCACCAAAGGTCACCCCAAAGGTCACCAAAGGTCACCAAAGGTCACCAAAGGTCACCCCAAAGGTCACCAAAGGTCACCAAAGGTCACCAAAGGTCACCAAAGGTCACCAAAGGTCACCCCAAAGGTCACCAAAGGTCACCAAAGGTCACCAAAGGTCGTCCCAAAGGTCACCTGAAAGGTCACCAAAGGTCACCAAAGGTCACCCCAAAGGTCCCTAAAAGTCACCCCAAAGGTCACCAAAGGTCACCAAAGGTCACCAAAGGTCACCAAAGGTCACCCCAAAGGTCACCAAAGGTCACCCCAAAGGTCACCAATGGTCACCAAAGGTCACCAAAGGTCACCCCAAAGGTCACCAAAGGTCACCCCAAAGGTCACCAAAGGTCACCAAAGGTCACCCCAAAGGTCACCAAAGGTCACCCCAAAGGTCACCAAAGGTCACCAAAGGTCACCAAAGGTCACCGAAGGTCACCAAAGGTTACCCCAAAGGTCACCACAGGTCACCCCAAAGGTCACCCCAAAGGTCACCAAAAGTTACCAAAGGTCACCAAAAGTCACCCCAAAGGTCACCAAAGATCACCCCAAAGGTCACCAAAGGTCACCCCAAAGGTCACCAAAGGTCACCAAAGGTCACCAAAGGTCAGCAAAGGTCACCAAAGGTCACCACAGGTCACCAAAGGTCACCCCAAAGGTCACCAAAGGTCACCAAAGGTCACCAAAGGTCACCAAAGGTCACCCCAAAGGTCACCAAAGGTCACCAAAGGTCACCCCAAAGGTCACTAAAGGTCTCCCCGAAGGTCACCAAAGGTCACCAAAGGTCACCAAAGGTCACCCCAAAGGTCACCAAAGGTCACCCCAAAGGTCACCAATGGTCACCAAAGGTCACCAAAGGTCACCCCAAAGGTCACCAAAGGTCACCCCAAAGGTCACCAAAGGTCACCCCAAAGGTCACCAAAGGTCACCCCAAAGGTCACCAAAGGTCACCAAAGATCACCCCAAAGGTCACCAAAGGTCACCCCAAAGGTCACCAAAGGTCACCAAAGGTCACCAAAGGTCACCAAAGGTCACCAAAGGTCGTCCCAAAGGTCACCAAAGGTCACCCCAAAGGTCACCAAAGGTCACCAAAGGTCACCAAAGGTCACCAAAGGTCACCAAAGGTCACCCCAAAGGTCACCAAAGGTCACCCCAAAGGTCACCAAAGGTCACCCCAAAGGTCACCAAAGGTCACCAAAGGTCACCAAAGGTCACCCCAAAGGTCACCAAAGGTCACCAAAGGTCACCAAAGGTCACCAAAGGTCACCAAAGGTCACCAAAGGTCATCCCAAAGGTCACCAAAGGTCACCCCAAAGGTCACCAAAGGTCACCAAAGGTCACCAAAGGTCACCAAAGGTCACCAAAGGTCACCCCAAAGGTCACCAAAGGTCACCCCAAAGGTCACCAAAGGTCACCCCAAAGGTCACCAAAGGTCACCAAAGGTCACCCCAAAGGTCACCAAAGGTCACCCCAAAGGTCACCAAAGGTCACCAAAGGTCACCAAAGGTCAGCAAAGGTCACCAAAGGTCACCACAGGTCACCAAAGGTCACCCCAAAGGTCACCAAAGGTCACCAAAGGTCACCAAAGGTCACCAAAGGTCACCCCAAAGGTCACCAAAGGTCACCCCAAAGGTCACCCCAAAGGTCACTAAAGGTCACCCCAAAGGTCACCAAAGGTCACCAAAGGTCACCAAAGGTCACCAAAGGTCACCCCAAAGGTCACCAAAGGTCACCCCAAAGGTCACCAATGGTCACCAAAGGTCACCAAAGGTCACCCCAAAGGTCACCAAAGGTCACCCCAAAGGTCACCAAAGGTCACCAAAGGTCACCAAAGGTCACCCCAAAGGTCACTAAAGGTCACCCCAAAGGTCACCAAAGGTCACCAAAGGTCACCCCAAAGGTCACCAAAGGTCACCAAAGGTCACCCCAAAGGTCACCAAAGGTCACCCCAAAGGTCACCAAAGGTCACCAAAGGTCACCAAAGGTCACCGAAGGTCACCAAAGGTCACCAAAGGTCACCCCAAAGGTCACCAAAGGTCACCCCAAAGGTCACCAAAGGTTACCAAAGGTCAGCAAAGGTCACCCCAAAGGTCACCAAAGGTCACCAAAGGTCACCAAAGGTCACCAAAGGTCACCCCAAAGGTCACCAAAGGTCACCAAAGGTCACCAAAGGTCACCCCAAAGGTCACCAAAGGTCACCAAAGGTCACCAAAGGTCACCCCAAAGGTCACCAAAGGTCACCAAAGGTCACCAAAGGTCACCAAAGGTCACCAAAGGTCATCCCAAAGGTCACCAAAGGTCACCCCAAAGGTCACCAAAGGTCACCAAAGGTCACCAAAGGTCACCAAAGGTCACCAAAGGTCACCCCAAAGGTCACCAAAGGTCACCCCAAAGGTCACCAAAGGTCACCCCAAAGGTCACCAAAGGTCACCAAAGGTCACCCCAAAGGTCACCAAAGGTCACCCCAAAGGTCACCAAAGGTCACCAAAGGTCACCAAAGGTCACCAAAGGTCACCAAAGGTCATCCCAAAGGTCACCAAAGGTCACCCCAAAGGTCACCCCAAAGGTCACCAAAGGTCACCCCAAAGGTCACCAAAGGTCACCAAAGGTCACCCCAAAGGTCACCAAAGGTCACCAAAGGTCACCAAAGGTCACTAAAGGTCACCAAAGGTCATCCCAAAGGTCACCAAAGGTCACCCCAAAGGTCACCAAAGGTCACCAAAGGTCACCAAAGGTCACCAAAGGTCACCAAAGGTCACCCCAAAGGTCACCAAAGGTCACCCCAAAGGTCACCAAAGGTCACCCCAAAGGTCACCAAAGGTCACCAAAGGTCACCCCAAAGGTCACCAAAGGTCACCAAAGGTCACCCCAAAAGTCACCAAAGGTCACCAAAGGTCACCAAAGGTCAGCAAAGGTCACCAAAGGTCACCACAGGTCACCAAAGGTCACCCCAAAGGTCACCAAAGGTCACCAAAGGTCACCAAAGGTCACCAAAGGTCACCCCAAAGGTCACCAAAGGTCACCAAAGGTCACCCCAAAGGTCACTAAAGGTCACCCCAAAGGTCACCAAAGGTCACCAAAGATCACCAAAGGTCACCCCAAAGGTCACCAAAGGTCACCCCAAAGGTCACCAATGGTCACCAAAGGTCACCAAAGGTCACCCCAAAGGTCACCAAAGGTCACCAAAGGTCACCCCAAAGGTCACTAAAGGTCTCCCCGAAGGTCACCAAAGGTCACCAAAGGTCACCAAAGGTCACCCCAAAGGTCACCAAAGGTCACCCCAAAGGTCACCAATGGTCACCAAAGGTCACCAAAGGTCACCCCAAAGGTCACCAAAGGTCACCCCAAAGGTCACCAAAGGTCACCCCAAAGGTCACCAAAGGTCACCCCAAAGGTCACCAAAGGTCACCAAAGATCACCCCAAAGGTCACCAAAGGTCACCCCAAAGGTCACCAAAGGTCACCAAAGGTCACCAAAGGTCACCAAAGGTCACCAAAGGTCGTCCCAAAGGTCACCAAAGGTCACCCCAAAGGTCACCAAAGGTCACCAAAGGTCACCAAAGGTCACCAAAGGTCACCAAAGGTCACCCCAAAGGTCACCAAAGGTCACCCCAAAGGTCACCAAAGGTCACCCCAAAGGTCACCAAAGGTCACCAAAGGTCACCAAAGGTCACCCCAAAGGTCACCAAAGGTCACCAAAGGTCACCAAAGGTCACCAAAGGTCACCAAAGGTCACCAAAGGTCATCCCAAAGGTCACCAAAGGTCACCCCAAAGGTCACCAAAGGTCACCAAAGGTCACCAAAGGTCACCAAAGGTCACCAAAGGTCACCCCAAAGGTCACCAAAGGTCACCCCAAAGGTCACCAAAGGTCACCCCAAAGGTCACCAAAGGTCACCAAAGGTCACCCCAAAGGTCACCAAAGGTCACCCCAAAGGTCACCAAAGGTCACCAAAGGTCACCAAAGGTCAGCAAAGGTCACCAAAGGTCACCACAGGTCACCAAAGGTCACCCCAAAGGTCACCAAAGGTCACCAAAGGTCACCAAAGGTCACCAAAGGTCACCCCAAAGGTCACCAAAGGTCACCCCAAAGGTCACCCCAAAGGTCACTAAAGGTCACCCCAAAGGTCACCAAAGGTCACCAAAGGTCACCAAAGGTCACCAAAGGTCACCCCAAAGGTCACCAAAGGTCACCCCAAAGGTCACCAATGGTCACCAAAGGTCACCAAAGGTCACCCCAAAGGTCACCAAAGGTCACCCCAAAGGTCACCAAAGGTCACCAAAGGTCACCAAAGGTCACCCCAAAGGTCACTAAAGGTCACCCCAAAGGTCACCAAAGGTCACCAAAGGTCACCCCAAAGGTCACCAAAGGTCACCAAAGGTCACCCCAAAGGTCACCAAAGGTCACCCCAAAGGTCACCAAAGGTCACCAAAGGTCACCAAAGGTCACCGAAGGTCACCAAAGGTCACCAAAGGTCACCCCAAAGGTCACCAAAGGTCACCCCAAAGGTCACCAAAGGTTACCAAAGGTCAGCAAAGGTCACCCCAAAGGTCACCAAAGGTCACCAAAGGTCACCAAAGGTCACCAAAGGTCACCCCAAAGGTCACCAAAGGTCACCAAAGGTCACCAAAGGTCACCCCAAAGGTCACCAAAGGTCACCAAAGGTCACCAAAGGTCACCCCAAAGGTCACCAAAGGTCACCAAAGGTCACCAAAGGTCACCAAAGGTCACCAAAGGTCATCCCAAAGGTCACCAAAGGTCACCCCAAAGGTCACCAAAGGTCACCAAAGGTCACCAAAGGTCACCAAAGGTCACCAAAGGTCACCCCAAAGGTCACCAAAGGTCACCCCAAAGGTCACCAAAGGTCACCCCAAAGGTCACCAAAGGTCACCAAAGGTCACCCCAAAGGTCACCAAAGGTCACCCCAAAGGTCACCAAAGGTCACCAAAGGTCACCAAAGGTCACCAAAGGTCACCAAAGGTCATCCCAAAGGTCACCAAAGGTCACCCCAAAGGTCACCAAAGGTCACCAAAGGTCACCAAAGGTCACCAAAGGTCACCAAAGGTCACCCCAAAGGTCACCAAAGGTCACCCCAAAGGTCACCCCAAAGGTCACCAAAGGTCACCCCAAAGGTCACCAAAGGTCACCAAAGGTCACCAAAGGTCACCCCAAAGGTCACCAAAGGTCACCAAAGGTCACCAAAGGTCACTAAAGGTCACCAAAGGTCATCCCAAAGGTCACCAAAGGTCACCCCAAAGGTCACCAAAGGTCACCAAAGGTCACCAAAGGTCACCAAAGGTCACCAAAGGTCACCCCAAAGGTCACCAAAGGTCACCCCAAAGGTCACCAAAGGTCACCCCAAAGGTCACCAAAGGTCACCAAAGGTCACCCCAAAGGTCACCAAAGGTCACCCCAAAAGTCACCAAAGGTCACCAAAGGTCACCAAAGGTCAGCAAAGGTCACCAAAGGTCACCACAGGTCACCAAAGGTCACCCCAAAGGTCACCAAAGGTCACCAAAGGTCACCAAAGGTCACCAAAGGTCACCCCAAAGGTCACCAAAGGTCACCAAAGGTCACCCCAAAGGTCACTAAAGGTCACCCCAAAGGTCACCAAAGGTCACCAAAGATCACCAAAGGTCACCCCAAAGGTCACCAAAGGTCACCCCAAAGGTCACCAATGGTCACCAAAGGTCACCAAAGGTCACCCCAAAGGTCACCAAAGGTCACCCCAAAGGTCACCAAAGGTCACCCCAAAGGTCACCAAAGGTCACCCCAAAGGTCACCAAAGGTCACCAAAGGTCACCCCAAAGGTCACCAAAGGTCACCCCAAAGGTCACCAAAGGTCACCAAAGGTCACCAAAGGTCACCAAAGGTCATCCCAAAGGTCACCAAAGGTCACCCCAAAGGTCACCAAAGGTCACCAAAGGTCACCAAAGGTCACCAAAGGTCACCAAAGGTCACCCCAAAGGTCACCAAAGGTCACCCCAAAGGTCACCAAAGGTCACCCCAAAGGTCACCAAAGGTCACCAAAGGTCACCAAAGGTCACCCCAAAGGTCACCAAAGGTCACCAAAGGTCACCAAAGGTCACCAAAGGTCACCAAAGGTCATCCCAAAGGTCACCAAAGGTCACCCCAAAGGTCACCAAAGGTCACCAAAGGTCACCAAAGGTCACCAAAGGTCACCAAAGGTCATCCCAAAGGTCACCAAAGGTCACCCCAAAGGTCACCAAAGGTCACCAAAGGTCACCAAAGGTCACCAAAGGTCACCCCAAAGGTCACCAAAGGTCACCCCAAAGGTCACCAAAGGTCACCCCAAAGGTCACCAAAGGCACCAAAGGTCACCAAAGGTCACCCCAAAGGTCACCAAAGGTCACCAAAGGTCACCAAAGGTCACCAAAGGTCACCAAAGGTCATCCCAAAGGTCACCAAAGGTCACCCCAAAGGTCACCAAAGGTCACCAAAGGTCACCAAAGGTCACCAAAGGTAACCAAAGGTCACCCCAAAGGTCACCAAAGGTCACCCCAAAGGTCACCAAAGGTCACCCCAAAGGTCAAGAAAGGTCACCAAAGGTCACCAAAGGTCACCAAAGGTCACCAAAGGTCACCAAAGGTCATCCCAAAGGTCACCAAAGGTTACCCCAAAGGTCACCAAAAGTCACCAAAGGTCACCAAAGGTCACCAAAGGTCACCAAAGGTCACCCCAAAGGTCACCAAAGGTCACCCCAAAGGTCACCAAAGGTCACCCCAAAGGTCACCAAAGGTCACCCCAAAGGTCACCAAAGGTCACCAAAGGTCACCCCAAAGGTCACCAAAGGTCACCCCAAAGGTCACCAAAGGTCACCCCAAAGGTCACCAAAGGTCACCCCAAAGGTCACCAAAGGTCACCAAAGGTCACCAAAGGTCAGCAAAGGTCACCAAAGGTCACCACAGGTCACCAAAGGTCACCCCAAAGGTCACCAAAGGTCACCAAAGGTCACCAAAGGTCACCAAAGGTCACCCCAAAGGTCACCAAAGGTCACCAAAGGTCACCCCAAAGGTCACTAAAGGTCACCCCAAAGGTCACCAAAGGTCACCAAAGGTCACCAAAGGTCACCCCAAAGGTCACCAAAGGTCACCCCAAAGGTCACCAATGGTCACCAAAGGTCACCAAAGGTCACCAAAGGTCACCAAAGGTCACCCCAAAGGTCACCAAAGGTCATCCCAAAGGTCACCAAAGGTCACCCCAAATGTCACCAAAGGTCACCAAAGGTCACCAATGGTCACCAAAGGTCACCAAAGGTCCCCCAAAGGTCACCAAAGGTCACCCCAAAGGTCACCAAAGGTCACCCCAAAGGTCACCAAAGGTCACCAAAGGTCACCCCAAAGGTCACCAAAGGTCACCCCAAAGGTCACCAAAGGTCACCAAAGGTCACCAAAGGTCACCAAAGGTCACCAAAGGTCATCCCAAAGGTCACCAAAGGTCACCCCAAAGGTCACCAAAGGTCACCAAAGGTCACCAAAGGTCACCAAAGGTCACCAAAGGTCACCCCAAAGGATACCAAAGGTCACCCCAAAGGTCACCAAAGGTCACCCCAAAGGTCACCAAAGGTCACCAAAGGTCACCAAAGGTCACCCCAAAGGTCACCAAAGGTCACCAAAGGTCACCAAAGGTCACCAAAGGTCATCCCAAAGGTCACCAAAGGTCACCCCAAAGGTCACCCAAGGTCACCAAAGGTCACCAAAGGTCACCAAAGGTCACCAAAGGTCACCAAAGGTCACCCCAAAGGTCACCAAAGGTCACCCCAAAGGTCACCAAAGGTCACCAAAGGTCACCAAAGGTCAGCAAAGGTCACCAAAGGTCACCACAGGTCACCAAAGGTCACCCCAAAGGTCACCAAAGGTCACCAAAGGTCACCAAAGGTCACCAAAGGTCACCAAAGGTCACCAAAGGTCAATCCAAAGGTCACCAAAGGTCACCAAAGGTCACCCCAAAGGTCACTAAAGGTCACCCCAAAGGTCACCAAAGGTCACCAAAGGTCACCAAAGGTCACCCCAAAGGTCACCACAGGTCACCCCAAAGGTCACCCCAAAGGTCACCAAAAGTTTACAAAGGTCACCAAAAGTCACCCCAAAGGTCACCAAAGATCACCCCAAAGGTCACCAAAGGTCACCAAAGGTCACCCTAAAGGTCACCAAAGGTCACCCCAAACGTCACCAAAGGTCACCAAAGGTCACCCCAAAGGTCACCACAGGTCACCCCAAAGGTCACCCCAAAGGTCACCAAAAGTTACCAAAGGTAACCAAAAGTCACCCCAAAGGTCACCAAAGATCACCCCAAAGGTCACCAAAGGTCACCCCAAAAGTCACCAAAGGTCACCCCAAAGGTCACCAAAGGTCACCAAAGGTCACCAAAGGTCACCCCAAAGGTCACCAAAGGTCACCAAAGGTCACCAAAGGTCACCCCAAAGGTCACCAAAGGTCACCAAAGGTCACCAAAGGTCACCAAAGGTCATCCCAAAGGTCACCAAAGGTCACCCCAAAGGTCACCAAAGGTCACCAAAGGTCACCAAAGGTCACCAAAGGTCACCAAAGGTCACCCCAAAGGTCACCAAAGGTCACCCCAAAGGTCACCAAAGGTCACCCCAAAGGTCACCAAAGGTCACCAAAGGTCACCCCAAAGGTCACCAAAGGTCACCCCAAAGGTCACCAAAGGTCACCAAAGGTCACCAAAGGTCACCAAAGGTCACCAAAGGTCATCCCAAAGGTCACCAAAGGTCACCCCAAAGGTCACCAAAGGTCACCAAAGGTCACCAAAGGTCACCAAAGGTCACCAAAGGTCACCCCAAAGGTCACCAAAGGTCACCCCAAAGGTCACCAAAGGTCACCCCAAAGGTCACCAAAGGTCACCAAAGGTCACCAAAGGTCACCCCAAAGGTCACCAAAGGTCACCAAAGGTCACCAAAGGTCACCAAAGGTCACCAAAGGTCACCAAAGGTCATCCCAAAGGTCACCAAAGGTCACCCCAAAGGTCACCAAAGGTCACCCCAAAGGTCACCAAAGGTCACCCCAAAGGTCACCAAAGGTCACCCCAAAGGTCACCAAAGGTCACCAAAGGTCACCAAAGGTCACCCCAAAGGTCACCAAAGGTCACCAAAGGTCACCAAAGGTCACCAAAGGTCACCAAAGGTCATCCCAAAGGTCACCAAAGGTCACCCCAAAGGTCACCAAAGGTCACCAAAGGTCACCAAAGGTCACCCCATAGGTCACCAAAGGTCACCCCAAAGGTCACCAAAGGTCACCCCAAAGGTCACCAAAGGTCACCAAAGGTCACCCCAAAGGTCACCAAAGGTCACCCCAAAGGTCACCAAAGGTCACCAAAGGTCAGCAAAGGTCACCAAAGGTCACCACAGGTCACCAAAGGTCACCCCAAAGGTCACCAAAGGTCACCAAAGGTCACCAAAGGTCACCCCAAAGGTCACCAAAGGTTACCAAAGGTCACCCCAAAGGTCACTAAAGGTCACCCCAAAGGTCACCAAAGGTCACCAAAGGTCACCAAAGGTCACCAAAGGTCACCCCAAAGGTCACCAAAGGTCACCCCAAAGGTCACCAATGGTCACCAAAGGTCACCAAAGGTCACCCCAAAGGTCACCAAAGGTCACCCCAAAGGTCACCAAAGGTCACCAAAGGTCACCAAAGGTCACCCCAAAGGTCACTAAAGGTCACCCCAAAGGTCACCAAAGGTCACCAAAGGTCACCCCAAAGGTCACCAAAGGTCACCCCAAAGGTCACCAAAGGTCACCAAAGGTCACCAAAGGTCACCGAAAGTCACCAAAGGTCACCCCAAAGGTCACCACAGGTCACCCCAAAGGTCACCCAAAGGTCACCAAAAGTTACCAAAGGTCACCAAAAGTCACCCCAAAGGTCACCAAAGATCACCCCAAAGGTCACCAAAGGTCACCCCAAAAGTCACCAAAGGTCACCCCAAAGGTCACCAAAGGTCACCAAAGGTCACCAAAGGTCACCCCAAAGGTCACCAAAGGTCACCAAAGGTCACCAAAGGTCACCCCAAAGGTCACCAAAGGTCACCAAAGGTCACCAAAGGTCACCCCAAAGGTCACCAAAGGTCACCCCAAAGGTCACCAAAGGTCACCCCAAAGGTCACCAAAGGTCACCAAAGGTCACTCCAAAGGTCACCAAAGGTCACCCCAAAGGTCACCAAAGGTCACCAAAGGTCACCAAAGGTCACCAAAGGTCACCAAAGGTCATCCCAAAGGTCACCAAAGGTCACCCCAAAGGTCACCAAAGGTCACCAAAGGTCACCAAAGGTCACCAAAGGTCACCAAAGGTCACCAAAGGTCACCCCAAAGGTCACCAAAGGTCACCCCAAAGGTCACCAAAGGTCACCCCAAAGGTCACCAAAGGTCACCAAAGGTCACCAAAGGTCACCCCAAAGGTCACCAAAGGTCACCCCAAAGGTCACCAAAGGTCACCCCAAAGGTCACCAACGGTCACCAAAGGTCACCCCAAAGGTCACCAAAGGTCACCCCAAAGGTCACCATAGGTCACCAAAGGTCACCAAAGGTCACCAAAGGTCATCCCAAAGGTCACCAAAGGTCACCCCAAAGGTCACCAAAGGTCACCAAAGGTCACCAAAGGTCACCAAAGGTCACCCCAAAGTTCACCAAAGGTCACCCCAAAGGTCACCAAAGGTCACCCCAAAGGTCACCAAACGTCACCAAAGGTCACCAAAGGTCACCCCAAAGGTCACCAAAGGTCACCAACGGTCACCAAAGGTCACCAAAGGTCACCAAAGGTCACCCCAAAGGTCACCAATGGTCACCAAAGGTCACCAAAGGTCACCCCAAAGGTCACCAAAGGTCACCCCAAAGGTCACCAAAGGTCACCAAAGGTCACCAAAGGTCACCCCAAAGGTCACTAAAGGTCACCCCAAAGGTCACCAAAGGTCACCAAAGTTCACCCCAAAGGTCACCAAAGGTCACCCCAAAGGTCACCAAAGGTCACCAAAGGTCACCAAAGGTCACCGAAGGTCACCAAAGGTCACCAAAGGTCACCCCAAAGGTCACCAAAGGTCACCCCAAAGGTCACCAAAGGTTACCAAAGGTCAGCAAAGGTCACCCCAAAGGTCACCAAAGGTCACCCCAAAGGTCACCAAAGGTCACCAAAGGTCACCAAAGGTCACCCCAAAGGTCACCAAAGGTCACCAAAGGTCACCAAAGATCACCAAAGGTCACCAAAGGTCATCCCAAAGGTCACCAAAGGTCACCCCAAAGGTCACCAAAGTTCACCAAAGGTCACCAAAGGTCACCAAAGGTCACCCCAAAGGTCACCAAAGGTCACCCCAAAGGTCACCAAAGGTCACCAAAGGTCACCCCAAAGGTCACCAAAGGTCACCCCAAAGGTCACCAAAGGTCACCAAAGGTCACCAAAGGTCACCAAAGGTCACCAAAGGTCATCCCAAAGGTCACCAAAGGTCACCCCAAAGGTCACCAAAGGTCACCAAAGGTCACCAAAGGTCACCAAAGGTCACCAAAGGTCACCCCAAAGGTCACCAAAGGTCACCCCAAAGGTCACCCCAAAGGTCACCAAAGGTCACCCCAAAGGTCACCAAAGGTCACCAAAGGTCACCAAAGGTCACCCCAAAGGTCACCAAAGGTCACCAAAGGTCACCAAAGGTCACCAAAGGTCACCAAAGGTCATCCCAAAGGTCACCAAAGGTCACCCCAAAGGTCACCAAAGGTCACCAAAGGTCACCAAAGGTCACCAAAGGTCACCAAAGGTCACCCCAAAGGTCACCAAAGGTCACCCCAAAGGTCACCAAGGGTCACCCCAAAGGTCACCAAAGGTCACCAAAGGTCACCCCAAAGGTCACCAAAGGTCACCCCAAAAGTCACCAAAGGTCACCAAAGGTCACCAAAGGTCAGCAAAGGTCACCAAAGGTCACCACAGGTCACCAAAGGTCATCCCAAAGGTCACCAAAGGTCACCAAAGGTCACCAAAGGTCACCAAAGGTCACCCCAAAGGTCACCAAAGGTCACCAAAGGTCACCCCAAAGGTCACTAAAGGTCACCCCAAAGGTCACCAAAGGTCACCAAAGGTCACCAAAGATCACCAAAGGTCACCCCAAAGGTCACCAAAGGTCACCCCAAAGGTCACCAATGGTCACCAAAGGTCACCAAAGGTCACCCCAAAGGTCACCAAAGGTCACCCCAAAGGTCACCAAAGGTCACCCCAAAGGTCACCAAAGGTCACCCCAAAGGTCACCAAAGGTCACCAAAGGTCACCAAAGGTCACCAAAGGTCACCAAAGGTCATCCCAAAGGTCACCAAAGGTCACCCCAAAGGTCACCAAAGGTCACCATAGGTCACCAAAGGTCACCAAAGGTCACCAAAGGTCACCCCAAAGGTCACCAAAGGTCACCCCAAAGGTCACCAAAGGTCACCCCAAAGGTCACCAAAGGTCACCAAAGGTCACCAAAGGTCACCCCAAAGGTCACCAAAGGTCACCAAAGGTCACCAAAGGTCACCAAAGGTCACCAAAGGTCATCCCAAAGGTCACCAAAGGTCACCCCAAAGGTCACCAAAGGTCACCAAAGGTCACCAAAGGTCACCAAAGGTCACCAAAGGTCACCCCAAAGGTCACCCCAAAGGTCACCAAAGGTCACCCCAAAGGTCACCAAAGGTCACCAAAGGTCACCCCAAAGGTCACCAAAGGTCACCCCAAAGGTCACCAAAGGTCACCAAAGGTCACCAAAGGTCACCAAAGGTCACCAAAGGTCATCCCAAAGGTCACCAAAGGTCACCCCAAAGGTCACCAAAGGTCACCAAAGGTCACCAAAGGTCACCAAAGGTCACCAAAGGTCACCCCAAAGGTCACCAAAGGTCACCCCAAAGGTCACCAAAGGTCACCCCAAAGGTCACCAAAGGTCACCAAAGGTCACCAAAGGTCACCCCAAAGGTCACCAAAGGTCACCAAAGGTCACCAAAGGTCACCAAAGGTCACCAAAGGTCATCCCAAAGGTCACCAAAGGTCACCCCAAAGGTCACCAAAGGTCACCAAAGGTCACCAAAGGTCACCAAAGGTCACCAAAGGTCACCCCAAAGGTCACCAAAGGTCACCCCAAAGGTCACCAAAGGTCACCCCAAAGGTCAACAAAGGTCACCAAAGGTCACCAAAGGTCACCAAAGGTCACCAAAGGTCACCAAAGGTCACCAAAGGTCATCCCAAAGGTCACCAAAGGTCACCCCAAAGGTCGCCAAAGGTCACCAAAGGTCACCAAAGGTCACCAAAGGTCACCAAAGGTCACCCCAAAGGTCACCAAAGGTCACCCCAAAGGTCACCAAAGGTCACCCCAAAGGTCACCAAAGGTCACCAAAGGTCACCCCAAAGGTCACCAAAGGTCACCCTAAAGGTCACCAAAGGTCACCAAAGGTCACCAAAGGTCAGCAAAGGTCACCAAAGGTCACCACAGGTCACCAAAGGTCACCCCAAAGGTCACCAAAGGTCACCAAAGGTCACCAAAGGTCACCAAAGGTCACCCCAAAGGTCACCAAAGGTCACCAAAGGTCACCCCAAAGGTCACTAAAGGTCACCCCAAAGGTCACCAAAGGTCACCAAAGGTCACCAAAGGTCACCAAAGGTCACCCCAAAGGTCACCAAAGGTCACCCCAAAGGTCACCAAAGGTCATCCCAAAGGTCACCAAAGGTCACCCCAAAGGTCACCAAATGTCACCAAAGGTCACCATTGTTCACCAAAGGTCACCAAAGGTCACCCCAAAGGTCACCAAAGGTCACCCCAAAGGTCACCAAAGGTCACCCCAAAGGTCACCAAAGGTCACCCCAAAGGTCACCAAAGGTCACCAAAGGTCACCCCAAAGGTCACCAAAGGTCACCCCAAAGGTCACCAAAGGTCACCAAACGTCACCAAAGGTCACCAAAGGTCACCAAAGGTCACCTAAGGTCACCAAAGGTCATCCCAAAGGTCACCAAAGGTCACCCCAAAGGTCACCCAAGGTCACCAAAGGTCACCAAAGGTCACCAAAGGTCACCAAAGGTCACCAAAGGTCACCCCAAAGGTCACCAAAGGTCACCCCAAAGGTCACCAAAGGTCACCAAAGGTCACCAAAGGGTAGCAAAGGTCACCAAAGGTCACCACAGGTCACCAAAGGTCACCCCAAAGGTCACCAAAGGTCACCAAAGGTCACCAAAGGTCACCAAAGGTCACCCCAAAGGTCACCAAAGGTCACCCCAAAGGTCACTAAAGGTCACCCCAAAGGTCACCAAAGGTCACCAAAGGTCACCAAAGGTCACCAAAGGTCACCCCAAAGGTCACCACAGGTCACCCCAAAGGTCACCCCAAAGGTCACCAAAAGTCACCCCAAAGGTCACCAAAGATCACCCCAAAGGTCACCAAAGGTCACCAAAGGTCACCCCAAAGGTCACCAAAGGTCACCCCAAAGGTCACTAAAGGTCACCCCAAAGGTCACCAAAGGTCACCAAAGGTCACCAAAGGTCACCAAAGGTCACCCCAAAGGTCACCACAGGTCACCCCAAAGGTCACCCCAAAGGTCACCAAAAGTCACCCCAAAGGTCACCAAAGATCACCCCAAAGGTCACCAAAGGTCACCAAAGGTCACCCCAAAGGTCACCAAAGGTCACCCCAAACGTCACCAAAGGTCACCAAAGATCACCCCAAAGGTCACCAAAGGTCACCAAAGGTCACCCCAAAGGTCACCAAAGGTCACCCCAAACGTCACCAAAGGTCACCAAAGGTCATCCCAAAGGTCACCAAAGGTCACCCCAAAGGTCACCAAAGGTCACCAAAGGTCACCAAAGGTCACCAAAGGTCACCAAAGGTCACCCCAAAGGTCACCAAAGGTCACCCCAAAGGTCACCAAAGGTCACCCCAAAGGTCACCAAAGGTCACCAAAGGTCACCAAAGGTCACCCCAAAGGTCACCAAAGGTTACCAAAGGTCACCAAAGGTCACCAAAGGTCACCAAAGGTCATCCCAAAGGTCACCAAAGGTGACCCCAAAGGTCACCAAAGGTCACCAAAGGTCACCAAAGGTCACCAAAGGTCACCAAAGGTCACCCCAAAGGTCACCAAAGGTCACCCCAAAGGTCACCAAAGGTCACCCCAAAGGTCACCAAAGGTCACCAAAGGTCACCAAAGGTCACCAAAGGTCACCAAAGGTCACCAAAGGTCACCAAAGGTCATCCCAAAGGTCACCAAAGGTCACCCCAAAGGTCACCAAAGGTCACCAAAGGTCACCAAAGGTCACCAAAGGTCACCAAAGGTCACCCCAAAGGTCACCAAAGGTCACCCCAAAGGTCACCAAAGGTCACCCCTAAGGTCACCAAAGGTCACCAAAGGTCACCCCAAAGGTCACCAAAGGTCACCCCAAAGGTCACCAAAGGTCAGCAAAGGTCACCAAAGGTCACCACAGGTCACCAAAGGTCACCCCAAAGGTCACCAAAGGTCACCAAAGGTCACCAAAGGTCACCAAAGGTCACCCCAAAGGTCACCAAAGGTCACCAAAGGTCACCCCAAAGGTCACTAAAGGTCACCCCAAAGGTCACCAAAGGTCATCAAAGGTCACCAAAGGTCACCAAAGGTCACCCCAAAGGTCACCAAAGGTCACCCCAAAGGTCACCAATGGTCACCAAAGGTCACCAAAGGTCACCAAAGGTCACCAAAGGTCACCCCAAAGGTCACCAAAGGTCATCCCAAAGGTCACCAAAGGTCACCCCAAAGGTCACCAAAGGTCACCAAAGGTCACCAATGGTCACCAAAGGTCACCAAAGGTCACCCCAAAGGTCACCAAAGGTCACCCCAAAGGTCACCAAAGGTCACCAAAGGTCACCCCAAAGGTCACCAAAGGTCACCCCAAAGGTCACCAAAGGTCACCAAAGGTCACCAAAGGTCATCCCAAAGGTCACCAAAGGTCACCCCAAAGGTCACCAAAGGTCACCAAAGGTCACCAAAGGTCACCAAAGGTCACCAAAGGTCACCCCAAAGGTCACCAAAGGTCACCCCAAAGGTCACCAAAGGTCACCCCAAAGGTCACCAAAGGTCACCAAAGGTCACCAAAGGTCACCCCAAAGGTCACCAAAGGTCACCAAAGGTCACCAAAGGTCACCAAAGGTCATCCCAAAGGTCACCAAAGGTCACCCCAAAGGTCACCCAAGGTCACCAAAGGTCACCAAAGGTCACCAAAGGTCACCAAAGGTCACCCCAAAGGTCACCAAAGGTCACCCCAAAGGTCACCAAAGGTCACCAAAGGTCACCAAAGGTCAGCAAAGGTCACCAAAGGTCACCACAGGTCACCAAAGGTCACCCCAAAGGTCACCAAAGGTCACCAAAGGTCACCAAAGGTCACCAAAGGTCACCCCAAAGGTCACCAAAGGTCACCAAAGGTCACCCCAAAGGTCACTAAAGGTCACCCCAAAGGTCACCAAAGGTCACCAAAGGTCACCAAAGGTCACCAAAGGTCACCCCAAAGGTCACCACAGGTCACCCCAAAGGTCACCCCAAAGGTCACCAAAAGTCACCCCAAAGGTCACCAAAGATCACCCCAAAGGTCACCAAAGGTCACCAAAGGTCACCCCAAAGGTCACCAAAGGTCACCCCAAACGTCACCAAAGGTCACCTAAGGTCACCCCAAAGGTCACCACAGGTCACCCCAAAGGTCACCCCAAAGGTCACCAAAAGTTACCAAAGGTAACCAAAAGTCACCCCAAAGGTCACCAAAGATCACCCCAAAGGCCACCAAAGGTCACCCCAAAAGTCACCAAAGGTCACCCCAAAGGTCACCAAAGGTCACCAAAGGTCACCAAAGGTCACCCCAAAGGTCACCAAAGGTCACCAAAGGTCACCAAAGGTCACCCCAAAGGTCACCAAAGGTCACCCCAAAGGTCACCAAAGGTTACCCCAAAGGTCACCAAAGGTCACCAAAGGTCACCAAAGGTCACCCCAAAGGTCACCAAAGGTCACCAAAGGTCACCAAAGGTCACCAAAGGTCACCAAAGGTCACCCCAAAGGTCACCAAAGGTCACCCCAAAGGTCACCAAAGGTCACCAAAGGTCACCAAAGGTCACCCCAAAGGTCACCAAAGGTCACCAAAGGTCACCAAAGGTCACCAAAGGTCATCCCAAAGGTCACCAAAGGTCACCCCAAAGGTCACCAAAGGTCACCAAAGGTCACCAAAGGTCACCAAAGGTCACCAAAGGTCACCCCAAAGGTCACCAAAGGTCACCCCAAAGGTCACCAAAGGTCACCCCAAAGGTCACCAAAGGTCACCAAAGGTCAGCAAAGGTCACCAAAGGTCACCACAGGTCACCAAAGGTCACCCCAAAGGTCACCAAAGGTCACCAAAGGTCACCAAAGGTCACCAAAGGTCACCCCAAAAGTCACCAAAGGTCACCAAAGGTCACCCCAAAGGTCACTAAAGGTCACCCCAAAGGTCACCAAAGGTCACCAAAGGTCACCAAAGGTCACCAAAGGTCACCCCAAAGGTCACCAAAGGTCACCCCAAAGGTCACCAATGGTCACCAAAGGTCACCAAAGGTCACCCCAAAGGTCACCAAAGGTCACCCCAAAGGTCACCAAAGGTCACCAAAGGTCACCAAAGGTCACCCCAAAGGTCACTAAAGGTCACCCCAAAGGTCACCAAAGGTCACCAAAGGTCACCCCAAAGGTCACCAAAGGTCACCCCAAAGGTCACCAAAGGTCACCAAAGGTCACCAAAGGTCACCGAAGGTCACCAAAGGTCACCCCAAAGGTCACCACAGGTCACCCCAAAGGTCACCAAAAGTTACCAAAGGTCACCAAAAGTCACCCCAAAGGTCACCAAAGATCACCCCAAAGGTCACCAAAGGTCACCAAAGGTCACCCCAAAGGTCACCAAAGGTCACCCCAATCGTCACCAAAGGTCACCAAAGGTCACCCCAAAGGTCACCACAGGTCACCCCAAAGGTCACCCAAAGGTCACCAAAAGTTACCAAAGGTCACCAAAAGTCACCCCAAAGGTCACCAAAGATCACCCCAAAGGTCACCAAAGGTCACCCCAAAAGTCACCAAAGGTCACCCCAAAGGTCACCAAAGGTCACCAAAGGTCACCAAAGGTCACCCCAAAGGTCACCAAAGGTCACCAAAGGTCACCAAAGGTCACCCCAAAGGTCACCAAAGGTCACCAAAGGTCACCAAAGGTCACCAAAGGTCACCAAAGGTCATCCCAAAGGTCACCAAAGGTCACCCCAAAGGTCACCAAAGGTCACCAAAGGTCACCAAAGGTCACCCCAAAGGTCACCAAAGGTCACCACAGGTCACCAAAGGTCACCCCAAAGGTCACCAAAGGTCACCAAAGGTCACCAAAGGTCACCAAAGGTCACCCCAAAGGTCACCAAAGGTCACCAAAGGTCACCCCAAAGGTCACTAAAGGTCACCCCAAAGGTCACCAAAGGTCACCAAAGGTCACCAAAGGTCACCAAAGGTCACCCCAAAGGTCACCAAAGGTCACCCCAAAGGTCACCAATGGTCACCAAAGGTCACCAAAGGTCACCCCAAAGGTCACCAAAGGTCACCCCAAAGGTCACCAAAGGTCACCAAAGGTCACCAAAGGTCACCCCAAAGGTCACTAAAGGTCACCCCAAAGGTCACCAAAGGTCACCAAAGGTCACCCCAAAGGTCACCAAAGGTCACCCCAAAGGTCACCAAAGGTCACCAAAGGTCACCAAAGGTCACCGAAGGTCACCAAAGCTCACCAAAGGTCACCCCAAAGGTCACCAAAGGTCACCCCAAAGGTCACCAAAGGTTACCAAAGGTCAGCAAAGGTCACCCCAAAGGTCACCAAAGGTCACCAAAGGTCACCAAAGGTCACCAAAGGTCACCCCAAAGGTCACCAAAGGTCACCAAAGTTCACCAAAGGTCACCCCAAAGGTCACCAAAGGCACCAAAGGTCACCAAAGGTCACCCCAAAGGTCACCAAAGGTCACCAAAGGTCACCAAAGGTCACCAAAGGTCACCAAAGGTCATCCCAAAGGTCACCAAAGGTCACCCCAAAGGTCACCAAAGGTCACCAAAGGTCACCAAAGGTCACCAAAGGTCACCAAAGGTCACCCCAAAGGTCACCAAAGGTCACCCCAAAGGTCACCAAAGGTCACCCCAAAGGTCACCAAAGGTCACCAAAGGTCACCCCAAAGGTCACCAAAGGTCACCCCAAAGGTCACCAAAGGTCACCAAAGGTCACCAAAGGTCACCAAAGGTCACCAAAGGTCATCCCAAAGGTCACCAAAGGTCACCCCAAAGGTCACCAAAGGTCACCAAAGGTCACCAAAGGTCACCAAAGGTCACCAAAGGTCACCCCAAAGGTCACCAAAGGTCACCCCAAAGGTCACCCCAAAGGTCACCAAAGGTCACCCCAAAGGTCACCAAAGGTCACCAAAGGTCACCAAAGGTCACCCCAAAGGTCACCAAAGGTCACCAAAGGTCACCAAAGGTCACCAAAGGTCACCAAAGGTCATCCCAAAGGTCACCAAAGGTCACCCCAAAGGTCACCAAAGGTCACCAAAGGTCACCAAAGGTCACCAAAGGTCACCAAAGGTCACCCCAAAGGTCACCAAAGGTCACCCCAAAGGTCACCAAAGGTCACCCCAAAGGTCACCAAAGGTCACCAAAGGTCACCCCAAAGGTCACCAAAGGTCACCCCAAAAGTCACCAAAGGTCACCAAAGGTCACCAAAGGTCAGCAAAGGTCTCCAAAGGTCACCACAGGTCACCAAAGGTCACCCCAAAGGTCACCAAAGGTCACCAAAGGTCACCAAAGGTCACCAAAGGTCACCCCAAAGGTTACCAAAGGTCACCAAAGGTCACCCCAAAGGTCACTAAAGGTCACCCCAAAGGTCACCAAAGGTCACCAAAGGTCACCAAAGATCACCAAAGGTCACCCCAAAGGTCACCAAAGGTCACCCCAAAGGTCACCAATGGTCACCAAAGGTCACCAAAGGTCACCCCAAAGGTCACCAAAGGTCACCCCAAAGGTCACCAAAGGTCACCCCAAAGGTCACCAAAGGTCACCAAAGGTCACCCCAAAGGTCACCAAAGGTCACCCCAAAGGTCACCAAAGGTCACCAAAGGTCACCAAAGGTCATCCCAAAGGTCACCAAAGGTCACCCCAAAGGTCACCAAAGGTCACCAAAGGTCACCAAAGGTCACCAAAGGTCACCAAAGGTCACCCCAAAGGTCACCAAAGGTCACCCCAAAGGTCACCAAAGGTCACCCCAAAGGTCACCAAAGGTCACCAAAGGTCACCAAAGGTCACCCCAAAGGTCACCAAAGGTCACCCCAAAGGTCACCAAAGGTCACCAAAGGTCACCAAAGGTCATCCCAAAGGTCACCAAAGGTCACCCCAAAGGTCACCAAAGGTCACCAAAGGTCACCAAAGGTCACCAAAGGTCACCCCAAAGGTCACCCCAAAGGTCACCAAAGGTCACCCCAAAGGTCACCAAAGGTCACCAAAGGTCACCCCAAAGGTCACCAAAGGTCACCCCAAAGGTCACCAAAGGTCACCAAAGGTCACCAAAGGTCACCAAAGGTCACCAAAGGTCATCCCAAAGGTCACCAAAGGTCACCCCAAAGGTCACCAAAGGTCACCAAAGGTCACCAAAGGTCACCAAAGGTCACCAAAGGTCACCCCAAAGGTCACCAAAGGTCACCCCAAAGGTCACCAAAGGTCACCCCAAAGGTCACCAAAGGTCACCAAAGGTCACCAAAGGTCACCCCAAAGGTCACCAAAGGTCACCAAAGGTCACCAAAGGTCACCAAAGGTCACCAAAGGTCATCCCAAAGGTCACCAAAGGTCACCCCAAAGGTCACCAAAGGTCACCAAAGGTCACCAAAGGTCACCAAAGGTCACCAAAGGTCACCCCAAAGGTCACCAAAGGTCACCCCAAAGGTCACCAAAGGTCACCAAAGGTCACCAAAGGTCACCAAAGGTCACCAAAGGTCACCAAAGGTCACCAAAGGTCAACCCAAAGGTCACCAAAGGTCACCCAAAGGTCACCAAAGGTCACCAAAGGTCACCAAAGGTCACCAAAGGTCACCAAAGGTCACCCCAAAGGTCACCAAAGGTCACCCCAAAGGTCACCAAAGGTCACCCCAAAGGTCACCAAAGGTCACCAAAGGTCACCCCAAAGGTCACCAAAGGTCACCCCAAAGGTCACCAAAGGTCACCCCAAAGGTCACCAAAGGTCACCCCAAAGGTCACCAAAGGTCACCAAAGGTCACCAAAGGTCAGCAAAGGTCACCAAAGGTCACCACAGGTCACCAAAGGTCACCCCAAAGGTCACCAAAGGTCACCAAAGGTCACCAAAGGTCACCAAAGGTCACCCCAAAGGTCACCAAAGGTCACCAAAGGTCACCCCAAAGGTCACTAAAGGTCACCCCAAAGGTCACCAAAGGTCACCAAAGGTCACCAAAGGTCACCAAAGGTCACCCCAAAGGTCACCAAAGGTCACCCCAAAGGTCACCAATGGTCACCAAAGGTCACCAAAGGTCACCAAAGGTCACCAAAGGTCACCCAAAGGTCACCAAAGCTCATCCCAAAGGTCACCAAAGGTCACCCCAAAGGTCACCAAAGGTCACCAAAGGTCACCAATGGTC
>CALNHX010004074.1:0-30838 GCA_940337035.1 Agriotes lineatus
TCTGCAGAGTGTAGTTGTATACAGTTTCTTCGCGCTAGACCACTCCAGTGAAGAGGGAGAGGCTCTACAAGAATTTACCAGGTGCGTTCTACAGAGAGGACAGTTTTCGACTAGTTGGAAGCATCGGCCAGCAAAAATTGTGTGTGCTGCGTATTGGGGAATTCTTTATCGAGCCCTATATTTAAAGTTTTGGAGCGAGAAGCCGTTACTAAGTTTATAATTGCCGTGTTGTCGTTTGATTTTGTGATCCAGCTTACGGAGTTGTCCCTGCAAGGTAAATTTCACACCAGCTGTGGGTTTCATCAAGATTAAACTTTGTACGAGGTGTAGAAGTAGCCTCCAGTTCGCAGATACATACAAAGAAAGAGACCACAGATTTTATGGTATAGATTGGGGTAGATGAACTCGGTAAAGCTCGTTCTTCCAGATTTATTTAATCTTTATGTTGATTTGATATTCTTATAATTCAATTTGACAAATAAGTACCTAATGTCATTTCGTACGTCAAACGTCATTACTTTTCATAGCAGTGTTATAAATGCCATTTCTAATCCAACTGACTAATGTTAAACGGTGTGTTAATGGTTGCGACAAAAAAATGTAGTTTCGATTTTGTTAGGTTACGTCATTATAGGATAATTATAACCATTAATTCTTTGTGATTAAAACAAAATAGCTGCGATTTTTAATTTAATACACTATATAAAATCTGCTGTGATACACTCACACAACTTCCTTTTACAGTGATCTTATAATTAGCCAAAACTTTTATTTTTAAGCATTTGTCAAAAAATTTCAAAAATTACAAATTCTACAAAAACGGTACAAATTAGAGCTTTAGTTGAAGAGACAAATTTTCTCTAAAATTTTAAGCTGAATTCAAAAATGTAATAATATACCGGGTGTTCTATTTAAAATAGGAGCTAATAAAAAAATAGAAAACAAACAAAGAACCTCATTTTAGAAGTATTCAACTGGAAAATTACCTATCTTACATCAATACACATTAAAAATGTAAAAAAATGTGAAGTTTGAAAAAAATCGTTACAACCGTTTTTGAAAAAATCGAAACAACTGAAAAATCACAAGAGTAAACACCTACTTCCAGTTATGCATTTTTATTCAAAAGCTTGCTGTCTCATCTACATATATGAAGTTTCAACGCCATACCTCTTTTTGTTTTTGATATATTCTGTTCACAGACAGACTGATAGACAGACAGATAGACAGACACACAGACAGGCACACAGACAGACAGACCAATGAACAAAAACATGTTGTTTTGGGTTCAGGGGACTCTACAACGTGAAGATCTGTTGTAAACACAATTTCGAATGTTTGGGGTGAATCCAATACTTCCTTTATCACAAAAGACAGTGAAAACATACATACCGCGTGAATAATGTAAGACTATACATTGGCAACTTTATTTTAGCCTTAATCAATTTACCCATGCTAGTAACAATTGTAGGTTTTGAAATTACAATGAAATAATCCGGTTTCAATTAGTTTTTGTAGTCACTGCGTTGTTTTTTTGTTTACAAACACCATGGTAACATTAAGTAAATTCCCTATGTCTAATTTTGCATAATTCAGACATGTACAGTCTTACATTATTCTCACTGTATATGGGCATTTAAAGTGAAGTCTAGTTCATTTTGTTTTGAGAAAAATGTATAGAAAGTAATGGATTTCTAGAATGGTCTTTGCTTGCAGTGTGTTTATATTATAATCGATGTTTACACAGCAATATTTTTTATTTCTTTACTTTACTATGTTTATTCATCTATTTCGGGGGATATTATGACATATCTAATCAGCATTTCAAATGAAGAACGAGAGCCAAACAGGTGTAATCTGTTGCGTTTCGCGGATTTCTAATCTGCTCGTTTAGCTCAGAACGCTCTAGGCTAAAAATCCGTCTACCTGAGCAGAGCGCAAAGGGGCATTTTGGTTCCGTGTTTAGTAATTTTGTTAGATTTAGATACGGTTTTGAATGATTCCGGGTTTAAATGAATATCAAAGTATATTGTCAATATTGATTTTGGTACTAATTGTGTTTATACACCCTTGTACATCACCATTTTTTAAAAAGTGCCGCTCTTGTAGTTAATATTTAGTGAATTGAAAAATCACATTTTATTAATTTCTACCTGATAAAAATTGTATATAAGCACAACATATTGGTAAACCTCAAGTAATATAGTTAAGATTCATATTAATGTAGCCAGGCATCTTCCAAGTTGATTCAGACAGGCAGAAATTACATTACAAGTTTATTACATTACAAGTTTATTACATTTCAAATAATGTATTCTTATAAAATGTGTTGCCTACCCCTGTCCTTATGAGCCTTAATGACAACCAAAAACGTTTGATGGGCATTTTAAAGTAAACGATTACTTTTAGGCTTAAGAACTAAGAGTACATTATTTTTGTGCTTTTTAATTCTCTTTCAGATAAGAACCTAAAATTAAAAAAAAAAGTTACAGATAACGAAGTTAGAGTTAAAAAAGGTTTTGAAATAAAGGTAAAGTGCTTCTTACACTCACGTTTAATTTATGAAAAAGAAATTATTAGTGCAGTATATAATAGTAAGTAGGTGATTTTTGAGGCTTTCACGGCCATTGTCATTAAGTAACAAACGACTTCCGGGATTGAACCGTGTCATGATTGAGATCGAAGAACTCAACGTTTCGCCCACTTTCGCCGACTTTCGCCTCTGACGTGGTTAATACGTTGAGTTACCGTGCTCTTCTGTCCCTTCCCTTTGCAAAGAGTTTCGCCTCTGGCGTGGTTAACACGTTGAGTTACCGTGCTCTTTTGCCTTTTTTCCTCCTGATGAAGCCCCTTACGAAAGTGGGCGAAACGTTGAGTTCTTCGATCTCAATCATGACACGGTTCAATCCCGGAAGTCGTTTGTTACTTAATAGTAAGTAGGTATACCAAAATTCAAATCGATATCCCTACATTTGTGGAAATTAACAAAAAACTACAAAATAAAGAATTGAACTTCAAGGCCCTATAACTTCTTACTGAAGGGACTTTGTACAAAGATATATTAGTTTTAATCGATTTATTATGACGTAAGGAATCTATGACTGATCGGTGTTCCATTCTTTTTGGGACACCCTGTATATATAAAGAAAAGTCCTGACTCGCTCACTGACTCATCAACGCCCAGCTCAAACTCTTGGACCTTGTAACACGGTGTCTTTTACCTACCTACACTTACTGAATTATCCGTGATAATTTTATTTACCAGTACTTCAACGGTGGCTTTTTTAATAGGATACAGTCGTAGGTATTTAGTGAACACGTCCCGTATAACCAGAATGCATGTTACCCCGGCACGTCCCGTTGGCAGTGGTCCAAAAAAATCGACGGACACTAGTTGCATGGGCCTCTCCGCGATTACGCACTTCATATCTCCTTCCAATCGTTGGTTTGTGACTTTAGCCTTTTGACATAAATCACACGAGGCCAGCACGTTACGCACCTTTCGTTCTAAGTTGGGGACAAAACAGGTTTCGTTAATAAGTGACGTGCACTTTCTGGTACCGAAATGACCGGATATCTAATGTTATTCTTTTATAACCTGGGGTACTATTTGGTCAGGTATGCATAGTACCCACCATTCTGGGCTCCCCTTACTCTTGCGGAACAGTGTATTGTTGTGCAGCAAATAGTTCTTCTCAAGTTTTTCTCTTTTTGTGTTTGGGTTCCTTTCAAGTGTTCGTTTAATCCAGTTGATGTGTTTGCCTTGGTCTTGTTTCTCTTCTATTTCTCTGAAAAGTTGATTCCTATTGCTGGCTATGTTCGTTTTTGTTTTAGTTGGTGCTACTATTATAGGCTCATTGCTTGTTTCTGCACCATGTCCATACCTAGATAAGCAGTCAGCAATTATATTGTCCCTTGCCTTTCCGATATTATATATTTAATTGGAATTCTTGCAGATATAGACACCATTTCATCAGTCGTGCACTAAGTGCCTTGCAGGTAAACAAGAATTCCAGCGACTTGTGGTCGCTGATTACGGTTGTCGGATATACTAACACATACGATCGGAACTTTTTGCACTCGAATACTATGGCTAGCAACTCCAATTTGGCTATCATATAGTGTTTTTCCGCGTTGAGCAAAGACCGCCTCGCAAATCCTACTCTGTCGAGGTTTCCTTCCATGTCAATTTGAAAAAGGTGCGCGCCCACAGCTTTGTTAGATGCATCAGTTTCTATGAAGAAGGGTTTTTCAAAATGAGGGTGTTTAATGCTAACGGATTCTAAAAAATTTTCTTTAATTTTGAGAACCACTTTGTTTTCCATAGTTCCCCACGCCCATCTAGTATTCTTTGTCAATAAAGGTGTCAATTCGCTCACCAGTTACGAGTGTTTGTGCACAAATTTCTAATAGAAATTGCAGAAGCCCAAAAAAGATTGCAACTCCTTTTTATTACTTGGTGGGGTACACGCTTGAATTGTCTGTATTTTAAAAGGATCCTCATTTATTCCTTCCGCACTAATTATATGGCCTAGGAAGCGAATACTTTTTTTCGAGAAATTTTGTTCTTTCACGGTCATACCCGCTTTGTTAAGTCGCGCCAGTATCAAATCCAAATGGTGTGCGTGTTCGTTTATTGTTGCTGACGCGATCAAGATATCGTCGACGTATATAGTGGAGCACGCTAAGGCTTCCGGTCCTAGCGCCTGGTCTAAGCACTTATTGAACACTGCAATAGATACATTTAGTCCAAATGGAAGGACTTTAAATTGGTAACTACGTCCATTGTACAAAAAAGCTGTATACTTTCAGCTGTCCAAGTGCAGTGTTACTTGCCAATACCCGCATGTCAAATCTAAGAACGTTAAGTATTTGGCCCCGTTAAACTTTTGTAATTATTCTTCCATATTAAGCGGCGATTCACGATCTGGTATGAGAATACGGTTCAGGTGTTGGGCGTCCAGATATATGCGTACCGCACCATCCTTCTTGGTTACTATTACAATTGGGTTAGAAAACGGCAAATCGGACCTCTCAATCACACCCCACTCCATCATTCTTGAAAGTTTTTTATCTACGGCTTCGCGCTTTGAATACGGTACAAGGTAGGATTTTTGAACGAATGGTGTTTCGTCCGACACCTTCAATGTGCATGTAAAAGTTTTGAAAATATCCGGCCGGTCCGAGAATACCTTACTATGTTTTTTTCTTTACTTGCTGGATAATTCTCTGAGCTTCTTCATCGTTTACCGGGTCCGCAGCGTTGATGTCGTATATCTTCACTGCTGCGTTGCGCATTGGTTGTTGTTGCACCACCCCTGGGCACTGCGTACACCTGTAGTTAGTTGTTTCGACTGGCGGTTTTGATTGATCTCAGCCGCAATTTCTTGGAATTGTTGGTTCATTATGGTCACTTCTTCAGGATTCTCCATTAATTCTACGACGTTTGTTTTGTTCCACGAGCTATTTGGCATTGGTTCTACGACGCTTGTCTCGTGACTTAACTTTTCTACGACGCTTGTCTCGTGACTTAACTTGGGTGCTTCCTGCTTTACCCGTCAAGTGTTCCACTGCTCGCTCCTCACCATTGAGAAAGGTTAGTATATGTTTTGTGAAATCCACAATAGCTCCTGCCGGTCCTAGCCAGTTGGTTCCCAACAGCACGGGGACGTTTAAATTTTCTACTATAAGGAATTTAATTGATTGCAAGGTTCCTCCTATAAGTATTTCCACAAATGCTTGCTTTTTTATTCTGCAAACACGACTTGTAGCTCCTTGCATTTTATTATTGGATACGGGGAACACGGGTATTTTGGACTCCTTTTCCAAAACATCTTTCAGTACTGGTTCGGTTATGATACTTACTGAACTGCCAGTATCCACTAGAATTGTCGGCTCAATCCCCCAACATGACACTGAAATTCTTGGTACATAGTGCCTTTTTTCCTCTACTTCCTCTTCACTGTCTTCACTATTACTATTGTCGCTTATGGTTGGGTCGTTTATATTTTTGTCAAAAAAAAAATATGCAAAGAGTTTAGGCATTTGATTTGCTCCAGTGTGCGTGACTTATTCTGGTCAATTGGAGCATTTTGACCAGAACTCTCTAGTTCTCCGAATTCCTCCTTTCGCGAGTGCGATCGTATGAGCTGGCTCGAGCTTCACTTCTATTCTCATCCAAATCCTCCTCCCTTTGGTACTCCTTCTGGCGTCTTGGTACCGTGGTCCACCACGTCGGTTATTAGGGCCGCCGCGAGTCCACGATTGTACCCGGTTTACATCGAAATTACCACGCTGTAGATTATTATAATGGCCGCGTTGCGCATTATTGAAGTTTTAGCGTCGCAAACTATTATTGTAATTTCCCCGTCTCGAATTATCGGGGTTCCATTGTTGTGGATTATTGTCGACATTGTTACTATAGTTATTTCCATTATTGGTGCCGTTTTTATAGTCCAATTCGCGCAACATCGCCAACAATTCATCTATTGTTTTTGTTTTTGACAAAATGAGTGTATTACTAGTACCATGTGGGTAGTGTTTGATCATTGCCCCCACAAATTCCTCTTCGTCAATAGGTGGGTCTAAGTATTGTTTTAATTATCCAATGCCATGCATGGCCCTCTAAACTGTTCATCCGCGAGTCATACGCTTCTTATTGATAACCTTATTTCTGTTTGTACCCGCTTGGACCAGAACTCCTTGACAAAGTCATTTCACATTCTTCGACTTTGGTACTTAAATCGCGTATGTTTTGATCGATTGTGCTTACCGAATAGTCAATTTTGGAATTTTCTTTACCTACTGCGCCTTCAACTACCGTTAATTTTGTTCGAAGTTCGTATGATGCGCCCTTATTTGCTCTAACAAATCGTTTTGGCCGTCTTCTAATTCAGTAATTTTATCATACACGGGGCCCAATTTCGTATCAACCGTGTATTTCATTGTTTGCTTAAGAGCTGCCATGTTTGGTCGTTACTCACTTGTACTTGCTTCAGCTTATCTTTCAACTCGTCTTTTATTACCTCTAAATTCGTTGCTAGATTTGCTGCTAAGCTATTTTCCGTTTCCGCTCAATTTTTTCCCAGACCACTTTGTGTTTCCGCTAATAAATTTCGCATTAGGTCGACTAGTTCCGCCGCTCCGATAACCGGGTCCATTTTCAGTGACGAGGTCTCTTGAGCATTCAACAATTCGTCCTTGCCGATCGAAGAAACTTCCGAGTCGCGAATTTGTTCGGGACTATTTATATTTTCTATTTCTCCATTACTTTGACTCATTTTGGTATTCTTTAGAGTTGTTTTGGATCGCAATACCATAAACTAATATGATTGTTTAAAAGACACATTTTGCCTATGTTCTAGGATTTTCTAGAATCGTTACAACACTCAGAACTTTATGAATATTAGCTTTCATTCGCGCTCCACGTTGGGCTCCAAAACTGTAACACGGCGTCTGTTACCTACCTACACTTACTCAATTATCACTTTGATTTGCCTTGGGTTCGCTAGCTGATTCAGTCGGTATGCCTATGAGACTCTTTTTTATATTCGCAGAGTGGCTAAGGAAAACTAACATCAAGATCTTTCTCGTTGACACCTGTAATGTTGTACTCACCAAGGTACATATGAATGACAAAAAAAACCCAACAGTTTACATTAAAGGCATATAATATGTGAACAAATGCACACAGGAAAATACATATAAGTACATGCAAAATACAGTGCTAACACGCTACATATATAAAAGTGGTTAAAAAAAATACGTAGTCCATTAATCGGCGAAAAGTTAAATGGCGTGCACTAATAAAGTGAGCGCGACGCTGTCCCTTCTTGAAAGGCGTGTAACTAGACACCGGTTTTTGAAGATAGTGCAGGTACGTTGCGATGACGTAACTGCGAAGCTCGATCAGCGAGTAATACCCCGTGTTAACAGCCAGGAGGGTAAATAATGGCTCCAGATGTTGCAATAGAATTTCCCTTGCACGGTGAATATAGCTAGCAGCTAACCTTGTTTGGATATTCACGATGTTCTAGCCGTCTGCTAAGGCGGGTGCTCTATCTATGACGCCGCAACTATAGCTGTCTTCTAACCAGACTACAACTGCGACAGGATTTTGCTCCTTTTGGGCACTGCATTTTCTTTCATAGACGCAATGGGTCGACGGCGAATTATTGTAGACCACAACGCAGTATACGATGCGCTGTTTAGGGCTGTTATTAGCCATCTTCTTGTTGCTGGTAATTCACGAGTTCGGTCAGCGAACTCGCAATGACCCGCACTTGTTGGCAACCTCGGTGCGAATGCCTCTTACCCCGGGCTTTGGCGCCAATTCTACATCTTGCAGGCGTCTAGCCTTCATTTCTTATCGGCCGGTTATTTCCGTGCGAAAACTGCACTGTCAAGAAATCCGTCACGACCTCACAGCGCACTACACTTATAGTTATGGACAGCGTATACATTATATCACTCTGTATTACTAGACTACGTGTATAAATACAAGAGCACTTGCTGTCAGGCTTTGTTGCTAATTAGCATATAATAAAAAAATATAATTTGAATAAATTGACCTGTTTCAACCTAGAAAACTTACATTTTACACAACGGTTCCCTTTATGACATATACAAGGAATAAGGAATGATATTTCAAAATTCAACCCCTAAAAGGGTAAAATGGGGTTTTCAATTTTGTATGCAAAGATAATATTAAATAGCCATTTCGATTTGAAACTTCGTAGGAGTACTTCTAAAAACAAATAAGCAAACACGCATTTCGTGATTTTCCGAAAAGCAACCCCTTAGGGGGTGAAATGGAGTAAATAAACCTAAAAATCCTTATGGCTGTCGTTATTGATTATTTTTGGGCATAACAACGTTTGCCAGGTCAGCTAGTCACGAATATTTTTCCAAGTATAGAGCGTAAGTGGTTATAAAATAAATTATACTTGAAGAGCTTAAAATTCCTTGAAGTTTGAATGATCGGTTCAGACTTTATACTATTTACCTACATTTAGATTACAGTATACTAAATCATGATATCTAGATCTAATTAGCCACAGACCCTGGTGTCGTGCTAAAACATGATCAAGTGTGGCTGATCTTTCAGAAACATGTGTTGGTTCATATATACGTTGCGCAAAACCAAAGCTATCAATACAAGAAGGATAATTAATTGTAACATTATTGTGTAAGTTAAGTAAATCGATATTAATATCACCAAAACAAAAAATTGGCCGTGCAGTTAAGACAACCGGAAGTGTTATCAAAGTTATTCATAAATGCAAAGTGAAAATCATGGAGGATTGTGAACGACACCACAAATAATTTTTTCCTTACCAACCTGTATACTAACCCATAATTGCTTTATTGTGTTGTCAGTTTGCATTATCGAGTACTGCATTGCTGTAACATTTGAGTGCTTTGATGAACGTAATAAAAAAATTAAATTAATTATTTGATTTGCTTTGTAAACATTTGCTAATAAATAGATATCCCTTACACCTTAGAATTCATTTTGATTCCTGACATTAGCAAGAATAATATATTTATTATCAGCACAGAAAGCGAATTATTTACAAACAAAAAATGTTAAATAACACGTTACATCAATTTGGTTCCTGGGTTAATAGAAGTATCGAAATGAAAAAACTTTGTTTTAATTATTAACCTTTTCAAACTCCCATTTTGCCAACTTATATTTATTATTATTGTAGAGTTCAAAATTACAATTAAGATTCGAGAAACTAATTGAACATTTAGCACAGAATAAATTCGCTAACCTTTTTCGCTCCACGCCACTGATTGATCCCTTCTGCAAACTGGATCGTGCGCCGCTGCTTAAGTAACTCCAAAATAGCGGCTGCTGGTACCTCGAGGAAGTCCAAATCCCTTGAAAGACCCTATGAAATTGCTCCAAAATATAACACAACAGCATCAAACTTGGCTAAAAACCATCGTACACGATTGACAACTATTTACTTGTATGCAAGTGACTGATTCACAAAATTTTACAAAAAAGGTCACATAAAGAAAACAAACCAACTTAAGTTAACCTTGAAATGGTCGCGCAACGGAGCGATGTTCCCCGTCAATTTAAATTGGCAAAGTTTTTTTTGAAAATTTAGTGTCGCACGTATTTATACCCTCAGAAAAAGTAAAGATGCTAAAACCATGTATTGGTCGACATTGATGTAAGTTTAATAATAATTGCAAATTGACTCGCAAAAATAAAATGAACCATTGAAATTTAGAATAGAAAAGTTGCATCAATTATTAATATAAAAATCTCATATCTAAATATAAAAGTAATTGGACGATTGTCTTTAGCACATTTTGAAGCACAGATGTCCTTAATTTCACTCAGATCCGTTCTGATCACATGTTGAACTGATTTTAGCACGAATAGAGCTATACCCCGCACCAAACTCAGATGTACTGCCGAAAAAATAATTCCACAAACTTGTTGCACTTGTGTAAATGTTATCTACCATGGGGGAAATGCCCCTGTAGTTCTCACATAATCTTGGGCCCCTTTCTTTAAATATCTGCAGGATAACTGCTATTTCCCGGTTTGGTATGGTTCCTGACTTCCACGCTTCAGTTATTATCTCCAGCAGACATCTCTGCTGCTTCCCCTTCTACTGACTATTGCCATCTTATGCCCCCATCAGTTCTTCTTTTCACTTCTTCTGGCTTCCTCTTCTTAGTGTGCACCTCGTCCCCTCTCAAGTTGTTCTGTTTGCTTTTCATCGTCATCTAATAATTAATTGAAATACTTTTTCCTCTCTTTATAACCTTGTTTTAGTGCAGGCTCCAATGGGATGTTCGTTTGCAAAAATTGCGGACCGCAAAGTGTTTTGTGATTTGTGTACCTGAGACCCTCGGCTGTATAAAAAGCCATGTTGCAGCGCGCACGCACGGTCCTTTGTCATTCCGCCCCCCACCCCTTTCTCGCTGCTCTAGTGATGCTACGACCGCTTGCGACGTTGGCAGCTCGCCAAATCCCCGCCAGTCGCGGCCAAACATCGTCAAATAAGTGTTGTTTTCGATTGTTTACTTTTGTTAAAACAGTTGTTTCCGTATTAAGTTAGTTGTTTTGTGGAAAAAATGTCACTAGAAGTCGTGAACTTAAAAAGAAAAAGACTCAGTAAACTAGTGTATTTGTTTTGCAATTCCTCAGAACAATTAGTGAATGATCCAAAGCCCGAGTCGTTTCTCACTATAAGACGTGTAGCAAGAAGACGTAAAGACGAAGTAAGTCTTGTAACGTTTGCTCTTGAATTAAAATTCTAAGGATAATTAAAAAGTATTTGAATTTAATTCATCGCGTTATCAAGCTTTTACATCTAGCCGCCGCGACAAAAGAAGATAACAGAATACTGCTGCCGTTGCGCGAGCCGCGCAAAAAACCGAAGGAGTGTCTTTCCCTTCCCATGGAGTAAGGAGCCCGGGTGCCCATAAGAACGCACGGAACCTATATGAGGAGAACACTTAGCCGCTCCAAAGATATCTTGAGAATACCCGTCCTGTTCCTAAATATCTTGAGAACACCTGTCCCATCCGATCCCAGCATTCTGAGATCTTGAGATTCCTTTCCAGATACCTTCCTACCGATCCCGATCTGATTTTATTTTATCCTGACAGCGTGTCTGTCTAGTGAAATAAAATCAGTTATGATAAGCCCTTAGACAGATGACAGCGTATCTGTCAGCTTATAAGTGCATTTAACTTCCTGTAATTCGCCAGACCGCCGTTAATTGCAAGTCGAGACCGCGACCCCTGCACGTCAATTATCCTGTAATTCGCAAAACCGCCATTAATATTTTGGTCCGTGTTTGCTTGAATCCAAAGCGTAAAATTTAATTGCATTCAAGAAGGCCGCATTTCAACGAACTTAATTTTGTTGATATTAAAACCTTCCGAGATTTCTACCGACCCAACCGCGTACCAGAAGTCGCCACCTGAAGATCACTAGATAAGGCGCTCACTTGTGGAACCAGACGACAACGCCCTGGAAGCTGTGCAAAAGCCAGTAGGCGAAGGCATCCCAGTTCCAGTGCGCCGCCATTTAAACAGCGGAAATCACGAGGCTGCCATTGTGTTGAAAATCCAGGCTGCGCTTGCTGCCAGCTTTTCCTGCAAACAGCCGGGAATAATCACGAATCGCCTTGCCGTTTGAGAACCTAACTCCGGATGCAGGTAATCGTTATAAGTTATAAGCTTGCTATTTAATCCAGAATATTTGCAGTAGCCATCTTCTGTAAATAACTCGTTAATCATCACTGCTGCAAAAGAGCTACAACCGCTTCCAGTAGAACCGAAGTGCTTAACCTGTAAGCAAGACATCCGACCTAATTGGACTCACTGTTAGAAGTTCCGGCGTGCGTTATAGCGAGCCATCACCAGCAGGCCTGTAGTACCCCCATGCGACTGAGGTTGCAGCCCCATCCGGGAAAGCAAACACCGCCCTCGTTATTATTCATATATTTATTGAAATACAAATCATTTTGAGTTATTAATTTACGTATTTAAACATATTATGTTTGTTTATAATATTCTCCTGTGTTATTACTTATCTATTTCAATTTGAGCCAAAAGTAATTCTCCGACTAGAGCTAAACCGAGGTATAGATTTTGGCGCCCTTAATAAGGGGGTGAAACGTCACAGTGTTAAGTTCGATAAAACTGTACGAGAGTGTTAGAAAATTAACGGGGGCGTCCTTCTTCAAATATACCCCCAGAAATAATACCTACAGGCTTCCTTTGAAACATTGATAGATGAATTGAAAGATCAATTTTCAACCGGTTCTTTTGAACTACCTTATTTGGCAACAAGAATGGCTGAGCTCACCGGGTTGGTAGATAGAGTCGTGGAAAACCGAGCTGTTAAAGCCCTGTTAATTTAAAAGTATGGGGAAAAGGTATTGTTTTCACATCATGTTGACAGGTCACAATCGTCAATGGTATTCCTGTCAAATATCTCCTTGACCGAAGTGGTAGAACGTGTCCGTTAATTGGATACAGATAAAATCAAAATGTGCGCAAAACAACTAAAGGATGAGGCAATGGCTGCTGGACTTTTACGGGACGAATATTTATGTGACGAGACTGTATTAGAAAACGCAATTAATAAAACTGAATTGCCTCCAACATGGGTTACTGTCATGCAAAATTACTCAGTGCGAAGAACCAAAAATTAGGAGAAGGATCTCTTCGGAGGGCAAAGGCAATATTTTGTGACATTTTATACTATATCACTGAAAAGAACAAACCTAAACACGTAGCACTAGCCGAGTCTGTCCCTCATCTTACCAGATCATGTCATGTACTTGCAAAAAAGCAACACTGAACCGTATATCTTTGTGTAAATGTGTAAACAATAATTGCAAAAACTTGTGACAAAATTAAACTGTTTCTTGCATATTGGAGAATATTTTTTGTAATTTTGGTAATTTTTGAATCAAATTAAAAGTTTTATGTAGCTGTACTGACTTGTATTTTATTTATGACCCATATATGCACCCACAAGTACTCATTTTTTGATAAAGTTCCATGATTAAAACCAATAATATTTTCTAACATTAACAGCGGGGGAAGGGGAAGGGGGACCACAATACTGGTTGGCAACATCTGGCAATTCGAACTCTGGGATCACTACAATACATATCAGAAGTCCGAATGCGGTCCGCAATTTTTGCATACGGAACTCCACTGAGAGTCCGGTCTATTTTGCCCTTGATCAATTTGCAATTTTTATCACAGTTGCTTTTGAGTGGTCTTCGTTGATCCCATCGTAGATTTTTTAGTTCTCTGTAAAATAGTTTCAGGTTATTATTGTAACTGGTTTCCATTTTATGTTCAAATTTCTTCCATACCTTTAATTTGGTTTTAGCACTTTTCCAATTTCTCTTCCTTTCCCTGATCTGCCGTTTGACCTTCTCCGACCACCATGCCGTTTGCTTTCTTTTTGAGATTACCCTAACTTTACCACAGCTATGCTTCAATAGCAGCTCGACCCTTTCCACGTTGTTGCTCTCTTTTCCATTTGCCTCTCGGCCTCATCTTTGAATAAATATTCTGTAAACTTCTTTTGTGTTTCCACTTTTCCTAATCTATGTACTTATATTTTTTCACTCACTGTACTCTTGTTGCTTCGCTTCTGCTTTTTTTAGTATTGACTTCGCCGTTACCAGGTAGTTGGATCTGCCACTTATTCGGATTCTGTACTAGGTTACACACCTATTACCGGCCCTTTTTGTCTAGAGCGCATCTGATCAGTGAATATAGTATTTATTATCAGCAAATTATTAACCTTACAGCATTTTATTAGCCTTACTCCGTTTTCCTTCAGCACCTCTTCCTGGTATATACCTACCAGATGATTGAATACTTATATTCTATTGATAAGTAATGCCATTTTAACCAATACAGACAACCAAATAGCGCTCTAGAGGATTAAAATATTTGGTTATACTGTATAATTTGATAGTATTTGCATTCACCGTTACTTAAACGTATGTATGTAATTGGGGTCTAGCTCTGTTTTTATTTATTAAATTAAATTAATGACTAATCTCAAATAGTTTGGGTCTCTCCAGCCTCCCAATGTTTTATTTTGATTTGTATATTTATTTTAGAATATATTTCCTTTTAACATAAATGGTTTTTGTTTTTTAAGTACGGAGTTTTTAAACTAATGGGAACTAAACTGAAACGTCAAATATGGCGATCTAGGCGCACATTGTAGGTATTAAGTTGACTTGAAATATCAACAACTAGCTGACTCGGCAAACGTTGCTCTGCCCAAAAATCATTTGTCTCTGAAACCCCGTTTCACCAATATAGAGTTTTAATTTTATGTCATGTCCATCGTCTTGAACTTAAAAATAAATGTCATTTTCGCAATCAACGTCCCAAAAAACCTCATTGCGGTTCGCACCTATGTAAGGCATTTGGAATTACCCCCTGCCCATAAATTGCTATTAGTGTCTTATCTCTTCCGCCTTCGGTTACCTGATGCGGATTATGATATGATGGGGAAAACCCTTCAAACCATTAAGCAATGACTGCAAATAGAAAGACACACTTTCGATATTTTCCAATTTTCTGGCTTTTCCTTTGGATTTTTCCCAATTTTCTTTTTGATAAACCACCTCGAGAGTAAAACAAACTAAACAAAACAAAACTCATCCGAATCGGTCAAGCCGTTCTCGAGTTTTTGCGTTACTAACACACGGCGATTGATTTTTATATATTATAGATTACGTAGGCTACTACGTAGGATGGTTTGCCTAGGTGATAACAAAGGGCAAGCAAACAGACGCCACTTAACAAAACACTTAGGGACGCTACGACCGGCAATGCACAAAAAAGAACGCGGCAGAGTATTCACTGTTTTGCTTTCAAGATAAACAAATTTCTGACTTTTTTTTGGCTCCTGCGATTGATATTTGAGCATAAATCGGGCCCGCAGCAAGTCCCGCGATGAAATGGGCCCGCTACCCTCCGTTGGATATTTGCTTGCAACTCTTTCGATTGTCTTTGCTCTCAACTCAGATCAGTCGCTCCATACCTAGGGTGCCGCTGCTTTTCACGAGAGTTACTGCCTACTTCAAGCTTCCAGTACTCCAACTAACCCTACTACGACCTCCAAAACAGTCACCCAAAAGCACCAGCTACACTCGAAGCTCAGTTGAACACTTATAACGTGGTCCATAAAAGTTGCTACAAAGATAGGGAATAGTTTAAACAACTTATAAATTGCAAAATTTGAAAACGTACTTTTTGAGGTTGCATAATTTACAGTTATAACTTGAAATAACAGTACTAATGATACAGATCGACCCTACAAGCAACATTCTCGGGTTAGATTTGTTGGAAATAGGGCGCTCGCTGCAGGGTGAGCAAAAATCAGGTCAACGAAACAACACATCGGATTGCAGAGAAAATCTTATGACCGGGGTTTTAAAGTGCGGCAATCCTAAAAATAACTTTAGTTTTAAGCCAGATAGTAAATTTTTTGTGTAATTTTTAATACTATTTTGTATGTATTTGATCTTCCTTTGTTTTATTAGATTTTTAGGTTGTTGTAACTGCGATATTTTAATTTAGCCAGTAATATTGTTCGCTATTCATAATGAAATAACGTCTTTTTCGGCCACTAGCAAATACTGCTGTACCATAAATCGACACCCTCTCTCATTGTAGCCGTAGGTACTAAATAAACTAACACACGTTTGGCCTGCAAAAAATAAAATTCAACTGTTTATTGAAGAGCAAAGGTGTTAACAATTGAATGATTTTTATTTGACCGGTTAAGTTTAAATAAAAAGTTTACCTTCTGCATAACTGCGAAACTAAGAAAAAAGTAACTTATTTAGTGTTCCAATCTTTATTAAAACCACGGAAGTTGTCGCTTGAAGCCAAGGAAACTCCATATTGACATCAAAGGTGGATTCAACAGCAGCGTTTGCATGAATTCTCTGGAGATATCAGAGAAAAGCAGGTGGGAATTGAGGAATCATTAATTTGATTTTTTTAAGTTTATTTGTTGGAATATAGTCTCATTTTAGTTAATTTATTTTGTTAGAAAACTTTCTACTGTTGTCTGTAGTTTGTTATAAAAGTTCTTTTTATTCTCATCCTCGTTTGGCCTATATCTACCGTAAAGGCAAGGGTTCTATTGTATCGAGGTCGAGAGAATCCTAAAAAAGTCAAGTACTTACCCCGATGGAAGTAGAACATGTTGAAGCTGGTGCTCTGTTTGCGCTACAGCTAAAATTACTTGAGGAAGGCGATATTTTGAATGTGCCTGTTGAGCAAATTTTACTCGGCGGCTTAATAACGGCTTAATGTACTTTCAGGGAATACTTCGAACAATGGTATAATAATGTAGCCAGTAGCTACAGCAGGTAAATATTTATTGCCCTGCATACCTATATGCACACCTTATGTAGTGATACATAACATTTAGGTCAACTAGATAATTTCTGCAAAGCTCTGCGGTTGAATTAATATCTTTAAAAAAGGTGCGATGTTTTGGCTTCTTTTTTATTTGAGGAAGACATTTTAAATGTGGGTTAGATGTCTACCTCGCCTGTTGAGCAAATTTTAGTCGGTTGCTTAATGTACTTTCGGAGCATACGTCCGACAGTTGTATAATAGTCTTGCCAGTAGCTACCATAGGTAAATATTTATTGCCATACATAAATACATACATGCATACATTATAGTGTGATACATAACATTTTAGTCAACTAGATAATTTTTGCAAGGCTCTGTGATTGAATTAATATCTAAAATAAAGGTGCCATGTCTGTGCTTCTTTGTTAGTTCCAAATACCTTAGTTACTTATTGTTTAGCAATAATTAGCATCACAGTTCTATTTATTCTACTAAATTAATACATTGTTGGACTCTTGATAAACAGCTTTAAAGTACTTTATTTAGTTATAAAACTTAAATATACTCGTATAATAAAGGATGCTTCAGTTTGAACTTCGTGCTTAAATTTCGAGCCATGTTGGAGCTCTGTACGGAAAACGTTTATACTTGACATCTGATATCTAGAGACCAGACAGTTTGATTATGTAGCGTCTCTCAACAGAAAAACGTATAGCAATCGCTCAAACCTTCACGTTCTCTTGTAAATATGATTCACGAGCTTTGTATAGCTTTTAGTCGTAATCGTGAGTCCAGTAACACCACATTCACAACCTAATAAATAAATTCGAGGCATCTGGTTCATCTCATGATGAAGAGCAGAAGGTGCGGGGTCGTACTGTTCGTTTAAACAGTAATTCGTCTCTAACTTTGAAGAATAATCCTCAGGGTCGCAGCAAAAATGGTGAAATGAATATATGTTCACTCACCTTGGTTTCGGCTATTAATTTCGCTATAAAATACATTCAGCATATTTGTTTTACAACATAATAGACTCAAATTAATATTTTAAAACGATATAATGAGCACACCAGATTACGCATATGTGCCGCCACCAGAATTCACACTATGAAAATATTGGTTTCAAACACTCAAACGACAGCCAAGACAGCATTCAAATTTCCCGAAGGGCTACTAAATCGCAAATACAGTAGCACACAAGTTTAGATAGTAACACTTCGAACATAAACCGTAATCATGCAAGTATTTCCAAAAACGGCGGTAAATTAAAAATACCAAACACAAAATTTACACATCATGCAAGAGGTACTGAAATACATTTCAATAAAACACCTCCGCCTAAATTTCGATTAATTACTAAGCTACTTCTCAGGGCAACTTGGGGAGTCAGAAGCAATGCTCCATGCCTGATTATATAGTAAAACCCGACAGTAGTCTGAAAAGCCAAAGTTGCAATCCACAGCCTCGAAATGCTCTAGCGCGTGGTATAAACAGGACGGTCTCTTTGCTGAATGAGTTGTCTGCAACGCTAGACTATTTCTGCCAGGGTTTGCGTCATGATTTTAAGCCTTACATATCTATATGTTGATTTTCTGCACCTTCACTAATGTTTCACCAAAAAGTCTTTTTCATTCTTTTGTTATGTACTTCTTACTTGTATCCCGCAACCGAAACTTGCCTTCTTTATTAGTTCTGTTGATTCTATTTTTAAATACCTTCCTCCATTTAACATTTTTCTATTTCAGTAATAACGTTTCCTCGCTAATTCAACATGGAATTACCTATTTGGGCTTGGTTCTGCAGTTTTCTTTATATTGTTTTGCAGCCGAATATCTGTCATCTGAGGTACTCCATTACAATAATTGCTTTGCCGTAATAGTAAATAACATACTAATATAAAACATATCTGATATTTTATTAGGCAGAAGCAGTAGCAGACGCAATATATAATTCTGAATGGTACATAGAATGTTCACCCACTTTCAGACGTTCTATTGTTTTGATAATACTAAGGGCACAGCGAAAAGTTATCTTTAGAGCGAGCGGACTAATTGCTATTAACATATCTACATTGGTGGCTGTAAGTAATGTTCTTTTCTTATAAAAATCGCATGCTACAAGTAAAACTGTTGGGAGTTCTATTATACTGCTAAAATTTTTTCTTCACTGACGTCTCTTTTTAATTGCAGGTACTTCAGGTTTCATGGTCTATATGTAATCTAGCTAGAGCAATTAGAAGTTAATTACACTTAGTACACGCTTTTGATTAATATGGCCCATAGATTGCGTATGAGAGAAGAAATAAAAAGAAGAAGAAGCCATTTGAACCTTTTATAGCCAATGGGTAGATTTAATACTGTTAAATATACACTTAAACTTATTGTATTTGACAGCAACTCGCACTACGCACTTGTATTTAAAACTGTTTTAATTATTTGCTTTATAAAAATCAAATTGTAACTATACAGGGGAAGCATCAACTATATGTTATGGTGGCAGCTAAAATAAACAAGCGTGTATTTCAACATTGTGGATATGTGAAAGAAAATTTCTGTTATCTTAAATTAAATCAAAACATCGGAGCCATATGAAGTATTAAAATAACTTTTAAACTCAATATTATTGTTTATGTACGAATAATTATTTTTTACAAAATCAAGCTCTGCCGTTAATTATTATAACACGAATATCCCTAGCAGGTTAGGACATGCATTTAGTTTAATTTACTTCTATAACATTATATGTTCAGATTAAAAATCTACTTGGTATCTTTCTTCATGTAAATTAAATTATGACAAGGTTCACTTCAAATTCAAAGTCGGTAACTTTTATTTACATACTTTATAGAATTATGTCAGTTCCTATTTGTTTTACCTTAATACTTCCTTGTGATAATAAATATTCTTTATTCAGTAGATCTGTTACAGGCGAACACGCGGCGTAAGACAAAAAAAGTCACTCAACTGCGAGATTCTTTCATGGAAGCACCGGCACCGTCTTATTCGAACTGACCTGGTACTTTCTCACCACCTACGCCGTTTTTCTGACATGGCGACGACACCGCTATCGTTACTGTTTCTTTTCCTTTATGGCTTAAGGTATTGTAGCGAATTCTGTATCCCCGCTGTATTAAAATATATTTGAGCAACTTTTGCATGATGTTTTTGTGTTTGGTATCGCTAATTTACGGTCCTTCTTGGAAATGTTTGCAAGATTTCGGTTTATGTTCGAAATGGTTCCTTCTTGGCTGCCGTTTGCGCATTTGAAGTCAATATTTCCATGGTATGCATTCTCGTGGCGTCACAGGTGTAATCTGATATGCTCATTATAACGTTTTAAATATAATTTTTTTCATTATTTCGTTTTGAACCATATTTGCGAAACGTATTTTTATAGCGAAATTAATATCCGAAAACAAGGTGAGCAAACAGGTGTTCATTTCACCATTTTTCCTGTGACCTTGCGGATGTTTCTTCAAAGTTAGAGACGAATTACGGTTTAAACAAACAGTACAACTCCGTACCTTCGGCTCTGCATCAAGAGCTGAACCAGATACCTCGAAGTATTGATTAGGTTGTGAATTGTGATGTTACGCGAATGCTATACCTTTTCTGTTGAAACACATACATAATTAAACTGTTTATCGATATCAGATGTCAAATATAAACATTTTCTCTTATACAGCTCAAAAATGGCTGGAGATTGAAGCATTAAGTTTAAACTGAAACGTCCTTTATTTTACGAGACCATTTGAGCTTTCTAAGTAAATAAAGTATTTAAAGCTGTTTATCAAGAGTCCGCCAATGTATTAATTGAGTAGAATAGGATGAGTAGAACTATAATGCTAATTATTGCTGAACAATATGTAACTAAAGCACTTAGAACTAACAAAGAAGCGCAAACATCGCACCATTATTTTAGATATTAACTAATTCAACCACAGAGCTTTTGCAAAAATTATCTAGTTGACTAAAATGTTATGTATCACTCCATAATATATGTATGGATGTATTTATGTAGAGCAATAAATATTTACCTATGGTAGCTACTAGCTAGATTATTATATAGCGGTTGGGCGTAAAATTTGCTCAACAAGCAAGGTAGACATATAAACCACATTTAAAATATCGTCTTCCTCCAATAATTTGAGTTGTAGCCCCAACAGAGCTACAGCTTCAGCATGTTCTACTTCCATCGGGGTAAGTACTTGACTTTTTTAAAATTCGCTCGACGCCGATACAGTAGAAACTTTCACTTTACGGTGCATAGAGGCCAAACGAGGATGAGAATATGGATAAAAAGGAGAACCTTTATAACAAACTACAGACCACAGTAGAAAATATATTGTTATGATACATGATGCAGGAAGCTTAATCATATTAAAGAAATGCAAAAAAATTATCTAATAAATTTGAACAGTTACAATAATTAAACCTTAATGGATATAAAATTTTAGATTTCAATAATGAAAGTAATAGAAACAGAGCTATTGTTGCGTTATTCATTGTGATTCATTAAATACTGGTAGGCTAATTTGAATGTATTGAAATTAATAGTTGGATATAATAGAATCACACCAAGGTTATATTGACAATTGTGTTTGTTAAGCAAATTTTGTATTAGTATTATTAAAAAAATAATTAAAATAGTGTGCATAAATAATCGTTACTATTAGATATAAAAATTTGTTTAAAACAGTTACGTAAATAGAACTCAAGAAAACAGATGTAATGTAAAATTTGGCTAAAGCAATATTGAAAATAAAACGAATTTCTGTTTGATTTTTATATAATTTGATATGGTAATATGAAGTGGTGAATGAGAAGTTATTAATACAGTTATTTGAATATTGGAATACAAGAAATAATAATAGCTGATGGAGATTGGATTTATTGGTACAAGCGACATAAGAAGAGGTGATTTTACAATAATTATTAATTAATTTGGATAATTGGTGCATGGTGCTTGAGACGTCTGAGTATCTGAAAATAAATGGGACAAAGTTATAATTGGAATCAATCAAAGGAGACAAACTTACCAGGACAACAGATCGTGTGACGAGGATATCTAGGGGTTGCTGATAGCTGTGATGGTTGTATCCAGAAAGAGCAGTAGCAGCTAGGAGGATCAGGAACTTACAGCAGAGATCAGGACGGAAGAAAGGAGCCGGGTAGTTGTTTGGTTATGGCGGAGCCGATAGAATATTGACAGGGCTTGGATCTGTGGTGAAGATATCCAGGAGGAGTAATAGCTGTGATGGTTGTATCCAGAAAGAGCAGTAGCAGCTAGGAGGAATAGTGATATCTAGAACGAGTTAGGACTGGATTTTGGAGCCGACGTCAGTTTGACAGGTCAAAAAGGGGTTTGCTGTTGCTGAATGCTGTGGTTTGTTCGAGACGGAATACAGTGGTGAGTGTTGTTTTTGGTGAGGACATAAGCAACTAATACAGGTTTGTTAAAATAAGTTAATAAATAAATGTTGAATAACTATCAATTTTGAAAGCAAGTGACATAAACTGAGGTTAATAATTGCATAACGTATTTGAATGGTAGTAAATGTCAATGTGAGATACATTTGTCAGTACACCTTGTTGAATTAATTTGAAAGTCAAGTTTGACATTTAACGTCATTGATAGTCAGAAAATTTAAGGTTAAAATTTTTAATGCTTCAAAAAGTAGCAGACCAGATTTGATGAACCCAGCCCTGAAAAATAAGAGTTCTCGATAAAAAAGTAAATATCATTGTGATATTTAATTAATTCAAAGAGTCAAGGCATAGTTTACTTGGTAAGCTATAACATAATTAATGGTTGATTATCTAACGAAATACATGCTTGGCATTTAAAAGGTGTGTCATAGCAATATATACTGCTATAGAACGTCTAATTAATTAATTGAAATTTAGTTTTGCATTAGCCGAAAAATAAATATGCTATGATAATAAGCCCCGCCACGTAGTGACTGGATTTTTACTGTTTAAATTGATAAACGTGCTCGGTTCAGTACTAGCATGACCACAGCAAAATATATTCACTAGAATGAGGCTGTTTCAACCAATAAACTTATAAAAATAAAATTAGTGATTTCTCAATTTCCACCTGCTTTTATCTGATTTCTCCAGAGACTTCATGCCAACGCTGCTGAATCCGCTTTTGATGCCAATATAGATAAGTTGTCTTGTCGTGACAACTTTCGCGGTTTTAATAAACATTGGAGCACTCAATAAGTAACTTTTTTCCTAGTTTTGCAGTTATGCAGGAAAGTAAACTTTTTATTTACACTTAACCGATGAGATAAAACTCATACAATTGTTAACCTCACTTTTACTCGCCAATAAACAGTTGCATTTTAATTTCTACATGCCATACTTGTGTCAGTTTATTTAGCACGGCTCAAATGAGAGAGGACTCCTATTTAAGGAGCAGTAGTATTTGCTAGTTGTCCAAAAAGGCGTTATTTAATTATGATTAACGAACCATATCACTGGCTAAATTAAAATATGGCAGATATAACAACCTAAAAATCTAAAAAAAACAAAGGGAGATCCAATACATACAAAATATGATTAAAAACAAAGTAAAACATTACATTCGGGGTGTGATTTCCAGCATGCCAAGACGTTGCCAAGAGAGCTAGAGGAGGTTCCACGGATTATTACCCTTTAAGTGTTTGGTTATCATTTCTTTTCAGAGTAAACTTTTCTGTAATACTAAAATGAAGATTTTGTTATTTTTTTATTAAAACATTTGAAACTCGTTATTTAAGTTTTATTCTTTTAATTCTTCGCCCTAAAAGTGTTTTCTAGATCCATATACTATCAATTAAGCAAGAAGGTGTTGCTCAAATAGTAGTAAATTGTTATTTATATACGTTCTTGTAAGTGTGGTAGTTAAAATGTTGAGCAGTGTATATTGAACTTTAAAATAAACGCATTTACACATGGCGTGGCGTACCCTTAGAAACCAATAGTAACAATCAAGTCCTCATGGAACCGGAAATACCACATTGCTCATTAAAATAAATTCACTGTATAACAGTAATGAGATAACATGAACAAGAAAATAACGCCTATTGCTTGAGTAAGAAAGAGATAAACATAGTAGCAAATATTCGAGGAGGCTTGACACTCATTTTAATTATGACGTATGTCAATTAAATATGCCTACTAAAATAATTTTTTCGTATGGTCATTTCTTTCTTACTCAAGCATTCTAGTTTGTGGTTCATGTTATCTCATTACTGTGTACAGGGAGTTTATTATAACGCCCAATGTGTAAAATGCGTTTATTTTGAAATGCAATTCGGAAACGTTACTGAATATGTAAAAACATGATATTTTTTACGGAGGAAGGAATTCTGTTGATCAAATGGTATAAAGACTTCAGTTTACAGCAAGTATGTGGGTTATTACATGCCCTGTTGTTAGTTCTGATGCGTTTTTTTTCAATAAAATTACGGTTCATATATTGCATTTTAAAATAAACGCATTTACACATGGCGTGGCGTACCCTTAGAAACCAATAGTAACAATCAACTCCTCATGGAAACGGGAATACCACATTGCGCGTTAAAATAAATTCACTGTATAATTATGGCCCCATCTGTATAAAGAATTTTGAGCAAAGCTGAATTTATTTTTGAATTATAGCAAGCTCAAATTTGAGATGTATCAAGTAAGTAACCGATGTCTTATGGTAGTTTTCAAAATTCTAAAATTGGCCCAATTGGTTAAATTTTAAGTTTTAAGTTTGAGAAAATTTTGTGATTGGGAATCATTAAGAGATATAGTTTAGCCCAAAATTACTTCAATAACTGCCGCCATTTCATATAATAATCAATTTTCATTAAGGTCCAAAAAATATAATAAATTGGCAAGGAAAATATCCGCCCAAAAACCATGCATCCATAGACATCAAATTTCGTCTAAATCGGACCAGTGGTTTCGGAGGTATCTGAGCGAACGATTCCAAGACTTCAATTTAATTTAAAATTTTAACAAAAATTAATTGTTAATAGGGCAAAGTGGTCATACTATATATTATTCTTTCTCTTACAAATAAATCAAGACATTTTAGAGTTCGCACAATTTTATTTTGGGCGTTGTGGCAACAAAACTTTGCCATTATTATTCAACACTTTACGTGTGCAATAATCGAGTTCTAACGAACGGATTTTGGGCGTTGTGGTCCTGTTGTGGGCGTTGTGGGTCTATATAAACGTTGGGCGAAGTGGTCGATGTGGGCTTTGTGTCCCTCGCGAAGATGTGGGCGAAGTGGTCCTGTTGGGAGTTGTGTCTCTCGTGAAAGGTTGGGCAATATGGTACAAAAAGACGGGTGGGCGAAGTGGTCGGCAGGCGAAATGTCCAGCCACGTATGTGTGCATTAACCGACTTCTAACGAATGGATTTTGGGCGTTGTGGTCCTGTTGTGGGCGTTGTGGGTCTATATAAACTTTGGGCGAAGTGGTCGATGTGGGCGTTGTATCCCTAGCGAAAATGTGGGCGAAGTGGCCGTGTTGGGCGATGTGGTACATATCAAAAATTGGGCGAAGTGGACTTCCGATTGGGCGATATGGCACTAAAAGACGAGTGGGCAAAGTGGTCTGTGGGCGAAGTGTCCGGGTCCCGTAGCGAAGAGAAGGTCGACAGTGGCATCAACTTCTTGGTTGTTGGCGATCTTCTAGAAACTCCCGAAAGTCATCCCAACAAGCGTTGTTCCAGTTCAGAATGGTTCTGAAACCCCGGCGAGAAGGTGGAGGAGCCATGATGTATGCGGCTGCTACTAGAGGAAGGTGGTCTCTGGTGACAGAAATGCCAATAAAGGCTTCGGCCGTGAAGTGTGGTGCCAGTCGATCCATAGCGAGGATATTATCGATTATGGAGCATCCGAAATGGGAAATATATGTCAGAGCTTGGTATTGAATTCTGAAGAGGTCTAGAAGAAAAAGACAATTGGAGAGTGTAACCCTTTTCATGTTTGTGACAGTGTCGCCGAAATCAGTGTTTCTAGCGATCTACTGTGGGAGGCGGCGAATTCCAGAAGGTTTTTTGGTATTATTGGCGGGGACGAACAGGCTAAAGACGTGGATAGAGCCTAGCGGCGTGTGAAGAATCGCCGCGCAGCAGTGAAGGTCTGAAAGTTGTTCTGGAAGTTTTAGGAGCGATGATGGAAGGAGGATCTGTGATTGTAAGGCTTCAACTGGGTCTTTCTGACGGAGAGAACTTATATATTTTAGGCTTGGACCAGGTTATCGATAAGAGGCCGCTTCCTGGTCCAGCCGTTGGTGTTAATCGTCGCGATTTGTAGATCCATACACGAAATCGATGTGAAAGGTGGACATGGAGAAAAAACAATTTACACCAAGGATACGTGCAGCCAGTTGTCCGCATAGGAATCCGCAAACTGCAGACTAAAGAATTGGAAAATTAGGGGATTTAACACTTGCTAAATTCTGAAGCAGAGGTCTGGGAATAGGTTGGCGAGGGGGTTCATGGAGGAGCGAATAAGTCTATGAACCGTGGGGTCGTCTGCTTTGGAGAAGTCGTCAGAGAAGGGAGCATCACCTGTTTTTAGGAAAGCAGTGGAGTCAACTGTTGCGGCTTTGGCAGGTCGATTGAGGCATTTCGCGAAAAAAGCAACGTGGTCACCGTTGCAGTGTCCACACTTGAGCGTGGCATAGGATTTGCAGGAGGAAGTGTTGTGGTCCCCACCGCAGACTCCACAAACGGTTACGTAGTCAAACTTGAGGCATTTGCCACATTGATATGTATGAGGTTTGGGAGGATTGAGGAGTTCTGCAGGGTAAGAATAGTCAAACATTTGTAACCCGCTGGAGAGGGGGGTGCCAAAGTGGATTGGGAGCTGGTGACGATGTGGAGCAACCTGGTTTCTTGGGCGGTAGCCTTGGATCGAATGAGCCAGGTGTTGTTGAATTGAAGGCCAGCTTGGCGGAGAGCTTCCTTCACATTTTTGGCGGAGATGTCTAACTCGACTCCTTGCAGGACGCAAAAGAAAGTAGTAAGATGGGGGGCGATATTGCGGCGATCTGGGCCGGAGTGCGAAACATTTCTTAAGGAACGGCCAAGCTGGCGACAGAGGGACTCTAATTTAGTTTAGAGGTCGGGGCATGGAGAGCTGACACGTGCAGTGCCGTTGTTGAGAACAGAGATGGAGCTCGGGAATTTTTAAAGTAAGTTTTAATAGCTTTGGGAGTGGAAGCATCTTTCGGGAGACCAGAAATTAATAAAGTTTTAGTGGTTATTTGGCTAGTGGAGCTGTTGGAGGACGTGGAGCTGGTACGACGCGTGCTGAAGGCGACAGTCCAAGAGTTGGAGTCGGGCTTGGAAGCGTTTTCGATCGAGGCAGGTGACGATGCGGTGGCATTGGCGAGAGAAGAAACCGGAGACCTGGAATCCTCGTCGATGATAACCATAGATTAGGTATGCTTGAAGGATATTACGTCGGCGAAGGTAGGCGGGGCTCGCTGTGAGGCCACAGTTGCGGGTTTTGCGGATTTGTTTTTCGCTGCTGCATAGGGCTGTTAAACCTTTTAGAGAGTAGCAGTGGTCGGGGGCTTCGACTGGGACGTCGATGAAAATGTCTTCGGCTGGGCCGGGCGTGTGAGCGGCATCTTGGAAGTTGGGTCCCCGTCTACGCTGCGTGGTGCAAACGTGAGGGAGGGAGGAAGAACACCTGAAACAACTCTTAATAAAGGTATTGCACCACACGTACCGACTGCAGAATAGATGGAATGTTACCGGCTGAACTCGCTCAACTTTAAATTTTGGGGTGGAGCCTACAAGAATGATGGCTCATTACTAGTTTCCCGGCCACCAATAGAAGCCTCGGTCGCCTGGCCACCATCATATAACTACACGTGGCTTTCCACACATTCTTCACTTCGTAGCAGTCATTAGATTTCGAAGGCAGTCACTACTTGGGATTAGACAGATTGAGGCCCAAGTAGTGACAACTCTCAGATCGTCGCTGCCGCTGGATTTCGCCGCCGTGACCGACGTCCGACCACGGGAGACGCCAAGCTATCCGCCGTCCCGTGCCGTCGCCAACAACGCCACCTCGACATCCACGCCAGCGCTGTTCCTCGACGCCGGAACGCGACATCTTCCCAGCCGCTTGGGACCTGGGAGCGATCTCACCTACTAGATAGTGCGTGACGTGTGGGACTTTAGTGTAGGACTTAGTTTAGTTTAGCAAGTAAGTTAGCTTAAGCTCTTTTAGTCCTAGTGTGTATATATTTCCTTTTCCTATATTTCTCTTGTGTGTATTTTGTGTGTGGCACTGTGACCGTGCATCACATCACGTGTATCACCTGTGTCACACACACGCTGTATTTATCTTTGTGCTATTGTAATACACGCTTCCAAGTGTAACTTCATTTTTACTTGTACGCATATTCATATCTATCTATATATTTATGTGTGCTGCTTGCGTGTAATAAACACATCTATTTCATGTAAGCTCTAAGACTTTCTTTAACTTTGTGCTCTATTAATTAGTGTGTCATTGTGTTAAGTTCACGTACAATTCAGTGCGTTAAAGACCGGTGGTGACAGGAGAGCTTCACAAAGATCTTGATGGAAGGTGGTATATCAAAACCACTCGCACCGGCAACAAAATGGATGGAGTGTTACCAGGTGAAGCCTCCGAAATTGAAAACTTGGGGTGGAGCCTACAATCACGACGACTTCACCAGGCCACCAATGAGAGCTCCGGTCGCCTGGTGGAAATCGTATAAATACTCGTCGATTTCAAACAATCGTCACTTCTTGAAGTCTTGACTCAGAAGGCAGCTACTACTCAGGATTAGACAGATTGAGGCCTGAGTAGTAGCAATTCCTCCGATCGTCGTTGCGCTTTTGGATTCGCCGCCGTGACCGACGTCCGACCACGGGAGACGCCGAGCTGTGCAGCTGCCGTCCCGTGCCGCCGCTAACGTCCGGGCCACCGAGTGATCCAGGAGTCACCAACGCCGTTCCTCGACGCCGGAGAGCGTCGTTCCTGTCGCCGGAGCGCGACATCGCCACTTGATAGTGCGTGTGGACTTAGTGTAGGACTTTAGTTAGTTTTAGCAAGTAAGTTAGATTTAAGTTGTTTAGTCTTAGTCTTGTATATATATTTTTCTCTCGTATACTTTCTCGTGTGCGTGTTTTGTGTGTGACACAGTGACCGTGATCCCGCCGCTCGCGCATTACATCACCTGTGTCACCCATACGCTGTATTTTCCTTTGCGCACCGCTTGTGTATATGCGTTGACGCTATAGATGATCCTGTAATACACGCATCCACGTGTAAGCTCATTTACCTCTGTACGCATCCATCATTTATATCGTTATTTATGTGTTTGCTTCTGTTTATGTCGTTTTCTTTATAATAAACATCTTCTTTTGTGTAAACCCTCAGACTATAATTGACTCTTGCGCCTTAGTGTAATTGTACAGTGCGTCACGGATTTATTTCACTAACAATCGAGTGTTTTAAACCCAGTGGTGACAGGAGAGATCTGACAAATACGAAATTAAATTAATAACACTGAACAATTGTATAAAAAATGGCACAAAGTACCACTCACTCTTGCGCTCACTAAAGCCCAAAATTAGCGAATACGGTCAAAGAACTAAGGTCGAAGCATGCAACACGCTCAAGTGCCTCAGACTGTGACTGTGTATGCATAGCACCAGGTAACTAGATTAAGTATGGTGGAAAGTTTTGGCTGTTTGGTACAGACTCAATGGCACGTGCAGCAGGAACAGTTCACGTGGCGATCTGGATGTGGCGGGAGTGGGTTGTCCATGGCCACATGAGCGAATCGGCTAATCTTTATAAGCAATTGTCGGAGACGGTGGCTATCGAAACGGACTTGAGTAGCATCTCAAGGATCTTCTAATTCTGAAAAGAACCGGAACGTTTAGCTGGACGATGTTTTCGGGTCGGAGACATGGAGGTTTGTTTTTGCGGTGGTTTAAAAAAATTCTAACAGTTTGCTTGTATTGTAAATGAGACTTCTGAGTACATCGACGACATAATCAAGATCAATCATCGATAATTTTGAATTGAAGTTAAGGTGTCTGCCACTATAATTTGAAAATTAAGTTTTTAAAGACTTTCAGTTTTTGAAATTTTAGGCGTGGCTTGTCTTATAAGTCATGCCTACTTAAGGCCCAATGGTAAATGCTGCACTTTAAATTATAATAATTATTACTGGAAAACAAAATCACAAATTTTTTTGAATCTGCATGTTTTATTAGCCGATTTTTGCTCATTTACTGTTATTTTACTGACTTCACAATTTTTAATTTAGAAAAAGTTCTTCTTCTTCTTCTTCTTCTTTGCGTGCCTATCCATTACTGGATGTTGGCGATCATTCTGGCGATCATTACTTTGTTGGCAGCCGCTCGAAAAAGTTCACTGATTCAAAAGTTTTGTTATTATAAAGTAAAGAGTATGGAGCGATGTTTAAAAATCGTTGCATCTTTGTAAGCCATTTACAGGATTCTAAGTTATTACACTAAAATAAAATAAACTGCTAGAAAACGTTACCAAAAATGTTTATTGCGAATTTCTCTTCGAGTGCGAGATAGTGGCTTGTGTATTAATGCCATAGAAGTTGTTAAAAATTTGCAAATTTAATAGCACTCTTTCTATTAGCGACGTTTTGAAAACCCTTTCTGGTATACCCATAAATTCCACCATTTTTCTGATATTTTAATCCGTTCGAAAGCTTTCTGTTACTTACAGAATGTTGCAGGTCAAAACTGTACTTAAAACACAAAACAGTACCCTAGAGGGACAATAAGTTGTTACTAGAATTTACTTGAATAAGCCCCTTTTGAAGGGGCTGTCAAATCAAATGTACAATTACCTATTAATGGTTACATTACCCCAACACGTTGCTGTTTAATCCTACGTCATGTTTTAC